>JAODAL010021869.1:0-66011 GCA_025379985.1 Phyllomedusa bahiana
CTAAGGTAACGTTTGGGCCCCCGCCGCCTGAACACCCGCTTGATGCCCACTACTGGCCCCTAGGACAGCTTCTCCACTGAAACTCGGCAAGTTGCGGCCACACATCCGTTTTTCTGCCCCGTAAAGGGGCCTTCAATGGGGTGGGGAGTGCACTGGACCCAGGATGATGCAAAGAGAAAAAAAACCCCCTTTTGCAGGGTGGGGGAGCCTTGACTGGGTGCAATGGCATGCGTGCCATGGGGGCTGCTGCTGTTGCTGCGGCGGGGTGGAGGACCACAAAAATCTGAGCCACTTTCTCCCAGGCCAAGATGGGGGCGCTGCAGTGTTATGCAGGGGGTGGTCCCCAAAGTTAGCTCCCTGGCACGCTTCACTTTCTGCCCCCAGATTTACTATACCCATATTCGGGCCCCCTGTCTTTGAAAAAAACTGTCACCACAGAGTATCTGATTTTACCGCCCAAAGTCAACAATGAGTGATACTACCCCGCTGCCCGCTGAGCCCCGGCCGTTACTTTTGGACCTGGAAACGGTTTTTTACCCCGGGACCCTTTGGCTCCCGACTCACCTACTGTATCCCGCTGACCCCACGGCCCCACACCCCTTGCGGCTGCGCCGTGCTGGGGCCCCAAAGGGCCCTCTTTCCTGAGATGATGAAGCCCTTTCCTCACCCACCCCAAGTCGGCGGTACTCATCTTATTTGGTTTCATCGACTGCTTTCCCCATCACCCTTTGGGTTTCAAAGGGTGACCCCCAAACATGACCTCCCCTGCCCCTCCCACATTTACTTTTCCCCCCACTGCAAGAAGAGGGATATTGGCCCCATTCTTGCTGCCTACGCTGGAAATGCGCTCCCAAAAAAGTTTATCCTTACTTTAGTGTCGCTGAGCCAGACCAATAGTAGATCTTGGCTGAGGGGAATGGAAAGGGAAAGGCGGGTTGAGGAATGGTGAGGGCCACTGACCGTCCGGGCCCCCCTGCCAAAATAAGGGTTGTGTCTGACGTTCCCCCCCGAAAATCTTGGGGGGTTGAGATGTATCGGGGGAAGTGGATGATAGTCAAAATCAAGAGAACCATTGGGTTGTGAACAACACACGGCCGCTAGATGACGCGGGAGTTTTGGCCTCACCAATAACCCCCCGCGAAGTCCCCCGCCGCCGCACCGGGCCCCGCCCCCAAAAATGTTTTGTGCCACTGCACTGCAGGAAGGCCTGCCCCCTCTCTTCTACATACTTTTTTTCTAAAATGTCAACCTTTTGATGAAGATATTGTATTTTAATTACACACCCTGTATTTGTCCAAATGAGCCCCGTAACAAACTTTGGGGAACCCCCTTTGGGTATAAATTTTGCCCCAAAAGCCCGGAAAAATTTATTGTATTTGTTTAAAAAAACTATGATTTTAGAATGTAAAAAGCACAAACAGGCTTAATTTCCTTCGGGTATGAATTTTGCTACAGGCAAAATTGCTTCTTTGGCGGTGAAAAAGAAGGTTTCTTTAGTGACCACAACAGCAGAATAATGCTTAATTAACCCCTGGATCTAAATTGCGCCAAAGAAATGAGCAACCAAAAATTACCAGCTTTGTAGCTTGTTACAGTGGCGTGTAATTTACGGTACACAACAAGAGAAAAACTTGTAATTAACCTTCGGTTATGAATTTTGCTACAGGAAAAATGTCATTTTTGGTGGTGAAAAAGATGGTTTCTTTTAGTGTCCACAACAGCAGAACAACGCTTAATTAACCCCTGGATGTAAATTGCGCAAAAGAATTGAGCAACCAAAAACTACCAGCTTTGTAGCGTGTTACAATGGCGTGTATTTTACGGTATACAACAAGAGAAAAACTTGTAATTAACCTTCGGTTATGAATTATGCTACAGGAAAAATGTCTTTTTTGGCAGTGAAAAAGTCAGTTTCTTTTAGTGACCACAACAGCAGAACAACGCTTAATTAACCCCTGGATGTAAATTGCGCAAAAGAATTGAGCAACCAAAAATGAAGTGGTATTTGGATTGTAAAAACGCTGTTTCTTTAAATGAATACAACAGGAACAGGCTTAGATAAACCTTGAATATTCAATGTGCTGTGAGCAGATAGCATTAAAATGTATATGCAGCTGCATTGGAAGCACACTGGACTTCAGTTCCAATACCCCACAAAATCAGAATTAGAACGTTAAGAGAAGCAGTCTCTGAGACAAGCTGTGACACCCCCCAAAAATCGCTGTATAAAAATGAGTTCTTTAGTAAGAGATATCATTAGCAGCTGTGGCAGCACCTTCCCTAATCAGTACAGTGAGAGCGGTATGAGCTCCCAGCGTCGCGCCCGGACTTATATAGTGTGGTGACGTCACAGAATCCCGCCAGTCTCTGATTGTCTTCATCTCTGCACCTGTCATGCCCTTCTTTCTCCCAGAGTTCTTTGCACCATGTAATTCCCTGTGCTCTCAGCCATTTTATCAATCAACAGAACACTTCGTTCACGCTAAGTACCCCAAACTTCGACTTCGTTCAGAACCGTAGTTTTCCTGAAATTCTAAACGAATTCCACTTCGTTAGAATCAATTCGCCCATCTCTACATATTATATGCATACGGGGTGTAATTAGTTAATATTTGCCCTTAAAAGTATAGGTATTCCTTATTTCCCTATAATAGCAATAAAACAATAAATATACGAGAGCTGCCCAGTATAGTCAACAATATTTTAGTGAACACCCAAATACCACATATGACAATTCAAGGGTCAATTAGCTCTCAGAATTACGTTCTCCTTGGATACATTGCTTCAATATCAATAAGTATCATTCCAACTAAAGCATTGGTTAAAAATTTACCTTTGTCAGCTTTTTACTTTGATTAGAACAGCAACATTCAAGTACATAATATCCACAATGCCTTAGTTGGAGGCATTTCAGCCTCCAACTAAACATTACTATCCCTGACTAACCACGATCTGAGCCTAATGCCCAGTAGCACAAACCTTTGCATTCATACCTCTGGTCCTGTCATCCACAGTAGTGATGAGCGATTGTGTTGACAATCATCATAATTTTAATAGATAACAGATTTTTTAAATTATCATGCCGATAGCCAATAGCCAATAGTCGATAATCGCCGATGACCATTAAAGTCTATGGGAGAGCAACAACACCTTCATTCTTACACCCAAACAGGGAAGGAGAAGCTGGAATAAACATCCACAACAGTAAATTGGATATGTGCTACATCTTAGGCAAGACAATTAGGCTATTAAAGTCACAGAAAACAATTCATAGGCTAAAATAATTCATTATGTTCAATGGCTAACAGAAAAAATGGGGAAAGGGTAGCCAAAAGCGGTACAGTGGTAGTAGCAGCAAAAGGGGAAACCCTTTCACACAAAAAAGGCCCAAAGCTAGGGGAAATAAAAATTTGGGAAAATTTGGCCAGGGGGCCCCCTTAGCCCCTTTTTCACCCAGGCCCCAAAAAAATTGTCATTTATGCGTGCGGGTTTGGCCCAAAAAAGTCCCAAGGCTTAACGCGGTTTGTTCAGTGGGGGGCCCTCAGTTAAAAGCAGGTGCGGTGGGAGAAGGGCCCCACATGCAAGCTAAATCAAATGGGGTCCCCACCCTTTTACTATTTTCCTTTTTTAAAATTATAAAGGGGGCCCCTTTTTTTTCCGGGCCCTGGCAGGAAAATTACCCAATTGCCACCCCTAAACATCCTTTTTTAAATTTTGCCTGCCCCCAAAAAACCCCAAAAAATTTTTCCCCTTTAGGGGCCCACTCAAAATTACACAGTCCCAATAAGAAAGGGGACTATTTAAAAAAAATTATTTTTTTTCCAATTTGCTTCTCCCTGCTGCTGTACGGAACTTGCTTCTACTGCGGGGCCCGTTGCTGATGTTGTACCCCCAAAGGGACATTAGAATGTGAAGTGATGCAAAGATGTCCCCAGTGGGGGGCCTGTGTAAAAATTCCTGCATTCTTTTGGGTTCAAGTGGGTTAAAAGGAAAACTTGCTCACTTTTGTTTTGGAACAATTTGGTACATGGATAAAGGGGAGGGGGGAAACCCCCAAAGTAACCGTTTTTTAAATTTTGTTGGTTTGGAAGCGGGGGCAAATTAGCTTTTTTGTAATAAGGCCCTTTTTAAACTTTTGGTTTCTTTTGCGCGGCTTGCCCAAAACCAGAAAAAAGAGGCGCTTGATGGGAACCCCTCAGATTAAAAGATTAAAAAGTGGGAAAAGAAAGTAACCCTTTGAACCACCTTTTAGTTAAAACCTAGACATTGACCCCATGGATTGCAAAAGAGTATTTTAATGTTATTTTAAATTTAAAATATTGTGGTCTTGGCACCCTGAAAACAGGCCCAATCTAGTGGAAATATGTTAAACACAATTTACGTAAAACCCTGAGCTCTTTGCGGAAAACAGAGCACGGACTGAAATAAGAGTTTTTTAAAAATTTTAAATAAATTTTATTATGGCCGTTTCGCACCACTAAACAAAAAGCCCCAATTTACTGGGAAAATTTATGTATAACACAATTTGTGCACAAGTGAGCTTTTGGCCAAACAGATGCACGGCTTCAATAAAATTTTTAAAAAAGTTTTTGGGAATAATTTTATGCGGGTTTTTGGGGAAACCAATTAACCCCGTTAGTGAAAATAGAATTAGAAAAAAAAAAAGGGGAAAAATTTCACCTCCTTTAGAGGCTGCGGGCCCAAAAAAGGGTAAAAAATTTTTGCTTTTTAAAATTTAAAGGTCCCCAAAAACCCCACTGGGCTACACAAAAACCCCCCTTCCTTTCCAAAGCCTTCCTTCTGCTTCCCCCCCTCCCCCGCACCCCCCAAGGCCCCTGAAACCCCATTTAGAAATTTTTAAAAAAACTTCTTAACTAAAAAAATTTGAAATTCTCTAATCAAAACTTTATTTAAGCTCCCCTTTTAGGGGTGGTTTTGTGTATTAGAAGGGGGAATATCAGAGCTTTTTGACCAGCTTTTTGGGTTTAAAGCCGATGTTCTGCTGTAAAGGGGCCATGGGAAGGGAGAATAACCCTAAAACGGGAAAAACTGCAGGGGCCCAGAAAAAAAAAAAGGGTTCCACGGGGTTTTTTTGCAGCCAATGAAAATCCATAAACCCCCCGTCAGGGCGTCATACATCCTCCTCACCCCCCTTTCCTACCCTTTGGGAAAGCTGATTGGATGGCCACAAAGTTACGGGAAAATTTGCTGAAAATGGCGTGATATTTAAAGTTTAAAGACCCCGAAAAACCCCGATGTCTGCGGTGATCCCAAAAAAGAGTCGTTTTGTGGGAGGGAACAAACCTCCCCAGCCGCCCTTTAAAAAGTGGGTTTGGCGGGGTCGTTAACGGGTTAAACTGTCACCTCCTCATGGAGTGCTAATCAGAGATTAAACTTGAAGAGCGTGGCTTCTGTGCTGAAAGCCTGTCAGTTTTTCCAGGGAAATGGTAGGGAAATTGTAGCAAAAGGGGAATTTTTTTTTCCCTTTATTATTTATTTGCGTGAAATGGTCCCCTAAAAACTAACATTCTACAAATTTTTTAAAAAAGTCTCTGGTAAAGAATGTCAAACAGCATAGCTAATGAGGATGCAGAAAAGTAGCGGGTCCCCCTCGCCATAGTCATGAGGAGCCCTTAAAAACCCTTAATAGCATAGTAGCATAGTTTTTAAGGCTGAAAAGAAATTTAAAAATGTGGACAAAATTGCTAGTACCCATTTAAAGAAAAACCCACAATGATCACTGAAATAACTTGAAACTGAAAAATGTAGTAATAAATTTAAATTAACTGAAAAGTAACTAATGAAAATTAGACAATTACTTTTAAATTGTGGTTCAATTGAATTTAAAAAAAAAAAATTTTAGTTTATCCTAAAAACAAAAAAGAAATTATTTCTTAAAAAATCTTAAAAAAAATTTGGGGACCATAAAGACATTGTTTGGGGGTGTAGCTTTAGCGGTAGCAAAAACCCCACTGTTCGCGCGACGTTATTAAGTCTCTTGGCCCCTTTTTTCAGCCCAGATTATACCGCCCAAAGGGAAAAAGGGGAAAACGGGCTTAACTTTAGCCCAAAAAAAAATACAAACCACGTTTGTGTAGACAAAACAAATCTCTGTAAGTCCAGCAGTTCTTAAAGGTTTTTTTTCCCCACCCAGGGGTCAAAAGGGGAATGTGGGGATCCGTGGGGCGGAAGGCTTCAGCTCAAAAATTCCCCGTCTTTTTTCCCCGTCAAAGGGAAATTCGACTGAGAACCCCCACCCCAAACCCCCAAACTTTCCCCGGGTTAAGTAGGCCTCCCAAAAAAAAAGGCCCGGATTCCCGGGAGAATCCACCCAACCTTTTCTTTGAAAAAGTTTTCCCGCAATGCCTGACCCCGAAAAAAAATGCTATTCCCGCAGTCCCTACTAACAAAAAAAAATGTCAAAATTTCCAAAAACGATAATGAGTATGGCAAAAAGGCTTTTTTTACGAGATCAGGGAAAAAACGGGGGACACGTATCGGACCATAAAAAACGGCCCCCTCGTGGCCCTTCCCCCCCCCCCCTCCCTCCCAAAGCCGGGGGTTTGGGCCAATGTCCGCACCAAGGGGCTGTGCTCCCCTTGGGGAGGGCTTTTGCGTTTCCCTGCTGCTTGCCTGGCTTATGGTTTTTCTGTGAACGCAAACTTCCTGCAAAGGGGAAGAAACCACGGGTAACCGGGCATTATTCCCCTTTTTCTTCCGCATCCACATGGGGTGGGGGTTTGGGCGGGGCACTTGCCTGGGAATTTTTCCCTTTTAACAGGGAGTACCTGAGGGAATCCAAAGCCATTTATGGCCGACATTTTTCTCAATGAAGGCATATTTCGGGTTTTTCCGGGAAACCTTTTCCCATTTGGTAGATTCGGGGGGGTGCTCCCTTTCCCCCTTCACACCCCGAGGGCATAACGGCTTTCCCCAAACCCACCCAGAGGATCGTTGGGCCCCAAATTCACGGGAGAAGTCCGGGGGTTTCCCAACACTGGTTGGGCCCCTATGGGCCCGTTTGGCTCCCGGGAAAAACCCTCTCTGCCTCAGGGGGCCATTTTATCATTTTTTGTCCCTTTGGCCCTTGGGTTTAATCAGTCAAGGGGGAAAGGCCCATTTTTTACAAAAAATTCGGGGCAAAACCGTTTTATAGTAGCCCACAATTACCAAAAAAAAAACGCCCTGACCCGCTTCTGGTGAGGGGGGGGGGCCCCCTTCTGGGTCGCCTCTAAATTTATCACTTGGGGATTGATTTCCCCCAGATGGCTTCCCAGTCATGATAAAGAACACCCAAAGTCATCTAGGTAGGCGCCGTGTATCTCCCCATGTGGGCACAGCACTTGATCCCCTAGGGCCCCCTGAAAAAGGGGGAGGGGGGACCCCCGCCCAAACCCAAAAAGGGATTTGGACATAGTGAAATAAACCCCCCCGGAGTAGAGAAGCAAATCTTTTGTTTAGGGTCCTTTGAAAAGGGGGGGTTGCCAATAAACCCTTGGTGCGGTTCCCCAAGGGGGCTAAAATTTCCCTTTACCCGGGCCCCAATTTCTCGAGGAAAATTTTATCTACCCGGGGCTAGGGTAGGCATCCCTGTGGGTTTCTTATTGAAGTCTGGGGATAATCGTTTTCAGAATCTCCCTTTTCCGTTTTGGGGTTTGGGAATAGCCCCTATGGGGCTGGGCCACCCTCTTTGGGCCTCTCGATCACCCTTTTGTTCTAGCCAAATTTTTGAAAACCCCTTTGGAAATGGGCCTCCCCCGGGGGGCCTCAGGGACTTTATAGGGCTTCAGGGTTTTTTCTCACATTGGGGTCTGTGGGAAACTTTTTTTCTATTACCCTGGGTACGGCCAGGGGTATCGGTGAACAGGTCTCGATTCTTCTGCAGCAGTTCCCCCGCCCGCAGAAGGTAGGGTCTCCCGAGGGTTTTTAAAGGGTTCTATGTCGGCCTCTGTTTTGGTAACCAAAAACCCAAAAAACCCTCAGGAGGGGTCTCTCTCCTTCCGGGGTTTTTTCAAAAATTTGTGGTTTTAAAAATGAAAAAAGTTTCCCTTTCCCCGGTGGGTGGGGCCCTATAAATTTACCTCCCCACCTTTTAAACTATCTGTGGGGCCCCGCCCCTTTTTGGGGGAGAAAATTTGCTTTCAATGGTGGGGTCTAATACTTGTACCCTGTCTCCAGGGTTTTAAAATGCCTTATCTTGGCGGACCTAATTTTAGACTCGGGCCTGCGCTTCTTGTGCTTGAAAAAAAGATGGGTCCTTTTACAATTTGGATCCCGGAAATCCTTTTCCCCGCAGTTGGGCCAAAATTACCCCCCCCTTTTTGATCAAAGGTGTTTAAGCTGCCACGAATTTTAAAGTGATCTCAAAAGGGGCAGTTCCCATATATCTTTTACCTCCCCAATAGAGCCAATACCCCGGCCTCTCACTGGGTCAACCCACCCTCCATTATACAGAGAGAAAAAAAAAAAAGAAAAAAAACACCAAAAATTGCAAGCTGCACTTCTTATGGCGCCTGTGAGAGTGGGCGGGTGCAAAAAACCAAGATGGGGGGAACCCCTTTCCTCCCCATATAGGTTTTAAAAACAATATACACCAAAAAATAAAGTATGGTTCTGCACAAAAAACTTTTCTGAAAAAAGGGATGCAAAACCGGGTTTCCACTTGGGAAGGGGGTGCGGAAAACCCTATTATTTTATACATGTACACACGCCACCCCATTTCCAGCGGCACAAATTTCGGGAAAAAAGGGCAATACATTACGTGGAAATCCCTAAAGAAGCATTTATGCTGTCTATCATACAGCAAGAAGTGCAGCTTGCAAGTTTGGTGTGTTTTCTTATTTTTTTCTCTCGTTTGGAGGTCGGTTGCCCCCAGTAAAGGGGGCTGGTTTGGCTCTATTGAGAGGTAAAAGTAGTATAGGACTGTCCGATTTGAGATACGTTAAATCGTGGGCAGATTAAAATCTTTTGTCAAATTATGTGAACTGAAATCTCAAATTTTTTCATGTATGAAGACAGCATAAAGCCTTAGGGTTTTCCATTAATGTTTTCCCTTTTTTGCAGAAAGGGGCCCGCTGGCATGGGTGTTGTGTAATGATATATATAATATATATTTATATGGGGCCCGCACCCCTGCCAGGGGCCCCCCAGGTTTGCATACGTTTTTTGAAATGTTTTTTGTGCAAACCAACATTATTTTTGGTGTTATTGATTTTAATCTATATGGGGAGGGGGGGTTTTCCCCAATTTTGGGTTTTTGTCCCGCCCACCCCACAGGCTGTTTTAAGAAGTGCATTTGCAAGTTTGGTGTGTTTTCTTATTTTTTTTCTCTGTATAATGGAGGTCGGTTGACCCAGTGAGGGGCCCTGGTATTGGTTTATTGAGGGTAAAGATAGTATAGGACGCCCGATTTGAAGATCACTTTAAATCGTGGGCAGCAAAAAAACATTTTTGATCAATTATGTGAACCAGAATCTCAAAGTTTTTTATGTTTGAAGTCATAAATGTTTCTTTAGGGATTTCCCACGTAATGCGAGAAAAACAGCCAGATACCAATCCTTTTCCCCGGGATCGCATGTTTTTCCGATGGTGGGGAAAAACAAGGGCCCAAAGAAGAAATGGAGTTGACCCACGATTCCAAAAAGTAAAAACGTCTATATTTAAACATTATAAAAAAGCATAACGGCGGCAAGGTGACGGTTTCGGGGAGAACCCCTTAATCATGGCGCACATACATTTAAAAACACCATATTAGCAGACACCATCACTGACTACACCTCATCACCTGAGCGACTTCCCCGCCAGCCCCGGCATGGACCCCTAAAATGACGCGGACCGCGGCACACAATGATGACGTGCCACCCAGCCGAAAGGTGTCGGAAAAACCCGAGCATGCACGATGCGCACAACTTCAGTGTCCGGATACCTCGGCGGCTGCCGAAATAAAGACCCCGCTTTCAGCGAATGGGGGAGAGGGGGGGCCCGCGAAAAGGGGACAGGGGGAAAGGGCCCCTTTTGGAGAAAAGACGCCCCAATTTAAAAATAAAAAACCCCTAAATAAAAAGGGCACTGATTTTGGGAAAAAACGTGTTTCATGCTATTTATTCATTTACCTTAGTGTCAATACAAATGTTTTACAGAAAGCCAACCAATAATAAAAAAAGGATAATGTTAAATGATAAAATGCTAATAATGGAATAGACCTCATTGGGATTTTTTAAATCCGCGTGGCCAAAATGTACCTAAGGTTTGCACCAAGACCCATCTTGCCCCTGGCAAATGAAAAGTTTTCCCCCTCTTTTGGTAATTTAATTTGTTCAATGGCAAAAAACGGAAAAATTATCCTCGCTTATGTCCGTATGAAGTGTCTGCCGCTTCAAATTTGGTAGGGAAACCCAGGATTATGTATGTAATTCAAATGTTCAAAACGAACCTTAATTGCGGGATGTAGACCCCAAATAATGTAAATCACATTCGTGCAGTGTTTTAAATTTATGAGAAGTATTAAAATTTGAGGTCTGTTTATATTGGGGTTTTTTCCCGTGTACATGAAAGGTCTTTGTCACTTTAGAACCCAATTTTTTTAAACCGGGTTTTAAGGACATTTTTTTAGCTGTAATTTTTTCTAGCTATGTGAGTCCCTATCTTTTGAACTTTTTAAAAACCATTGGCTCAATTAGATAAAACCTCCTGAAAATAGAATCATCTCGCAAAATAGCAATATTTTCCCTTATTTTTTTTTTTTTAAATTTGAAGAAATGTGCTTTTTTCTATGACTACAGGGGATATTGGTACGTAAGTGTGATGTTTATGAGGTTGCAATAGGTGAGCCCCTAGATTTTTTCTCCACTATTGTCGGGCCGTCGTAAGGCCCAATGTGGTTTACCCCTTGATAGTCAAGCTTTTGGAAAATGTTTTGGGCTCATTCCCAAAATCTCATGGAGTAAAAAATTACGTTTGGCCCGGGATACTACGGGGATACCCAAAAGGGGTGTTCTCGAATGATCACTCGTTAAAAAAGAAAAAGTGTTTCCCCAATCTTTTTTCGTAAGACTTATGTGAATTGGTAAACCTGGGTATAAGTGAGTACAAGATCTAAAATGAAACACTGTTTCATAAGTGATAAGTGAAACTTTAAATTGCATTATTAATTAAAATACTGAAAAAATGAATGCCAGCATCCAAGGACCCCTGCCGATCAACAAAAAATCATCGATGTATTTCCATACCCCTGGACGTCCCCAAAAAAGGATTCAAATCGAGTAGATGTAAGTACTCGAACCATACATGACCAAAATTTGGGCCCAAAGCCGGGGGGAAAACTTAGCCCCCCTGGAACACACCCGTTTTTGCAAAAAAAAATTTTTTCATCGAACAAAAAAAATTGTGTTCATCAAAAAATTTGAGTACAATAACAAATTTTTTTGAAAACAAGAGAAAAATTTCTAAAATTGCAAAATGATAGTTCAAAAAAAAGAAGGCGAGTCCAGTGGTAGGAAGTAACGTGCCTCAAAAATCACAGGTATCCAAAAAAGTGATTTTTGCCAGTGGTATTGCATACAATTGGTCATTCGGTGTCCCCGCAAAAACCCAGGGAGCGTTTTTTTATAATGGTTGCAAAAACCAATCAACCTTCACTAAAGGTCAGTTGGGACCCAATTCCCCCGGGAAAATGGGTCCATGGGGGGGGATCCACTCCTTAGAATTTTTTGGAGTCCCCTACAGAAATGGTTTAATAGGATGTGTAACAGTAAGAAAATTACTTCGGCCTGGGGGAAAAAATTTCCCAACTGTAATCCCCCTGCGAAGGGAATGATTTTTTCTGATAGTGCAGTTTGGGACAGCTCCAAACGCTATAAATATATTGGCAGATAGTACAAATATTTGTGTTTCAATAGGGGAAATTGACATTTTACATGGTAACCCCCTTTTTCGCCCTTTTGAAGGTTAAATCATTCTGTTTTTGCAACTCTACCAGTGTTTTTGGTGGAAAATTGAAGATTAGAGGTACCGAGACATAGTAGATTGTAATTGCTGAAGTTCTCTAGTTTCCACTTGTTGGAATGATTTATGGCTCAGTTTTCGCCTGGATTGGGTAAAAATACGGGTTCTTAGTTTTTTAAGGTCAGAACTGTATCAATTTGTATGTGAATCATGTTCCTTTGTAGTTCCCGTAGAGAAATAAGTGACAATTGTTCCCGAAACGCGTCCGGAATAGAATTAATGTCTTCCCTTAGGAAAGAGTCAAAGAAGTTCCCCAATTTTTGGGCTGTTTCAAAGTGTTCTTGATTTAGGTCTTGATGAATTTATTCAGCCCTTTTAAATGTAGAAAACAAGTTGAATGGTCGTTTGATGATGAAATTAAAACCATTTTAGAACTTTTAAATGTGTTCGTAAATTGCATCCCAAAGATTAGGGTATCAATTCCTGGGTGCATTCTTCACCAAATTTTTTTGGCTGCCATGTTTTTTTTTGACGATACTTGGGGGATGTTTCCTACCACCGGGGGCCTTAGATGTTTTTTTTCTGTTGTAATGTTGGCCATAGCCTGTGATCTAGCACTTGATTCGCTGGATATACTTTGATGCATTGCTGGTAATATCACAAAAAATCAAGATGTCAGAGGAATCAGAATCCAGAAACTGACCCTATTTCCTATTATTAGATCTATTATTTCGACCCTTAGGATGGCTCAAGATCAACCTTGGGAAATTATGAAAGTTTTTTTGAGTTGACCAATTATATACAGTATTGCTTTCATAGTCAGCGATGTCACGCTGAAATTTTCTTTTTTTGGTAATCATTAGTGTTGAGCGATTGCATTGGCTATCGAGATCGAATAGACTAGTCGATTAGTGCGGGCCACTATCGATAATGTTTTTCGATATGAGCATCGATTATGCGTCGATGACCATATAAAGTCTATGGGAGAGCAACAACACACCTCATTATTACACCCAAAAAGGCTGGAGAAGCTGAAATTAACACCACAACAGTCAAATGGAATACGTGGCTACATCAATTTTTTTATTTTTTTTTTTTTATGATTTTATTTTGTGTTTTTATTTTTTATTTTTTTTTTTTTTTATTAGGTCAACACACTTATTTTATAAAAGTCACAGAACAAAAGTCCAGACCATTTACTTATCCCTAGTCTATGTACCACAGCCTGACCCTTAAACCTGTATCACCCCACAAATTAAAAAGTGCCAGAAGAGGCAGCATGATTTGAACCATCATGTTACTTTGAACTGGACATTGAATATCCCAAGTCTGGAACGCAGCATAAGCCCAAACCTGCATGAACCCCCACATTTAAAAAGTGCCGCATAAAAGGAGTCCTTTCAACCACCATCTAATAGGTGTTGAACTGGTACCTTGACTAAACTATTCCTGAGCCCACAGCATGAGCCCAAAACCTGCATGACCCCCACATTTCAAAGTGCCGGGAAAAAAGGAGTCTTTCAACCACCAATTTTAGTTTGAACTGGACATTGACTATAACCTTGTCCTGGGCCAACAGCCTGAGCCCCAAACCTATGCATGACCCCGCCACATTTAAAAAGTGCCGAAAAAGGAGTCTTTCAACCACCATTTAGTTGAAACTGACATTGACTATACCTGTCCTGGGCCACGCATGACCCAGGGCCGAGTTACAGTGGTGCAGTGAAAGCCCAGCTACGAACGTCATCTATTAACAACCAGGTAAAAATGCCTCTGATGACGCAGCAACGAAAACTGTCCTGCTGAAGCAAAGTGCGGAAGCGGAAGTGTGAGAACTCCAGCCTTTGAAAGAACGATCCTCTGTACACAGTCAATACCTTGTGGTAGACGCTTGCCCCTTCCGTATTGAGTGTTGACCAATTGACGCTTCACATGGAAATACGTTGTTAACGCTCCTTTACACCCATGTGCCTTTATCCTTTGCATTCTTTTTCTCCATTTTACTCAGACGTGCTGAGGAAATGGTCTCTGTACTTTTGTCTCTGTCCCGGCTCCATAACTCCTTGACCTCTGATAACCTACATCTTGGTCAAGTTTTCCTGTACCATCCCTTGTACAAATTCAGAAGAATTTTTTTAACACAATGTTTTGTACATGGCAAGTTTTTTTAGTAACTTTAATTCTAGAAAACACATTTTAAAATAGGATGTGAATCCCACCATGTCTTTTGGTTTCTCTTTTTTTCATTGTATTTAAATGGTTGTCTCAATACAGGATTCCGATAGCTAGGTTAGAAGATCTTGCAAAATACAAGTCATTTTGCAATAATGTGGTCCATGAACCATTGTCCTAACTATTCCTGTTTTCTGACAGCACCATCACCCTTGAGGCCACTCTTGACAATTGTGAAGAACCAATGTCTGTTAGAAAACAACATTTTTTAGAAATAGAGACCTGTATTATAGCTGGCATGTCACATGCAAAGTGCCCCCAAAAAATTCAAAGCATGACCCTTTAAGCCACTTGTCAATTGAGAAGAACAAATTTCATGTAGAAACAACATTTTTATTATAATAGGACCTTAGTATTGCTTTGCATTCAAATGCCAGCATGACCCCCAAAAAAATTATAAAATGACTTTCTCATCCACTGTGTAAAAAATTGTGAGGGAGAAATGCCACTCAGAAGCCACATTTCATGTTACAATACCAAGATTATAGCTATAACTCTCTCAGCTACATTACCCAAAAAGATTATAAATATGACTTCTGCAGCCACAATTAAAAATTGTGAGGGAGAAATGCCACTTAGAAGCCAGCATTTCTGTTCCAAAGGCCCAAATATAGCTGTATCTCACCGCAACTTGAACCCACAAAAAAATTAAATAATATGACTTCTCAGTCACTATTAAAAATTGTGAGGAGAAATGCCACTTAAAATCACATTCCTGTTCCAAAGGACCATGATTATTGCTGTATTATCAAAGCAACATGTACCTCAAAACCATTGACAAGCGAAAACTTCCTTAATGATAAAGTGAGTAAAAATAATTGGGGGGGGGAAAATACCGGTGTGGGGGGTTTTTTTATGTCATGAACCTACTGTCTTTTACAGTCTCCTCACACCCCAGGCAAAACCATGAAAAAAATGAACTGTTGGGAAAAAATAAAAATAAAAATTGCAGTAAGAAATGATTCATCTTTAAAAAAAGTTACAGAGGACATTTCTGTTTGAAAGTAATTGAGAAGTAGACTGCAACTAATCGGATGACCCTCTGGCAATTGGGGCCACAACATCATCAGAGATCCATTGCCTGATTCATCTTGATGAAAAGTCAAACGATCCACCACTCCCCTCTCCGCCAGCTCCCCGCTCACTTAAAAATCTGTGAAAGCCGGATGCGTTTGTCTGTAATGACTCCTCCAGCTGTGCTGAAGTCCGCTCAGATATGACGCTGCCTGCTGGCAGGACTAACACCTCTATAGGCGTGACGAGCCAGCTCGGGCGCCATTCATACCATTTTGGATACCAGAAGTCTATTGGCCTCCGGAACACATGCAAAAACACGTGTGTTGAGACTCAGATAGTCCCGTGCACCATGATCTTAATGCTGATCTTCTGTGAGGTTGGATTGTGCCCTGCATTGCATGCGTCCGTGTGAGTGGAAAACAAAGATTGCATAGGTCACCCATTAGGCCTTCTGCCACCATTGCCTGGCTGCTTCCGCTACGCCTACTTGGCACTCTTCAGCTGGCACGTGTCGCTGATGGTTTGCTTCCATCCTTGACATTGGGTGAACGTGGAAGCAGACGCAACTCGATGGTCTCCAGTTGATCAATCAGAAGGACTCCATTTCCCTTGCAATTTTAACTCTCTATTTGGGTGGGTGGAAGGAAAGAGCAGAGATTTATGAATTGTACCGGGATCCAGGAGGTTGCCACCCAGTAACTGTTGTTCAAGTTTGATGGCCTTAATGCGAGTAACATGTTGGAGGAAATGGAGCATCCCAAGCACACATGTATAGATGGAGCCTTGATTTCCCAATCCCCTGGTCGAGGCACTAGCAAACCTGATCTTCCTCATCTTCCACCTCCGCCTCAAAATTCGCGCCAACCTTTCCAAGGCAGGGACGTCGGTAACCTCGGTGTCTAGGCATACCTCCTCCTCCTCCTCCGCGGCCTCCGGCACAGCTTCACACAGCCTGACTTGCCTGAGATATGCAACCCTGAGAGCTGAGTGCGCCACCGTAGGCACCTAGCTCTGGACCCCGAACCACTTCTCTAATGAAGACAAGTGCAAATTGTGAAACTGTCGGCCTTGTGATATGACTTAGAGAAAGCTCCGTGTTCCGCATCTTGTGTCCCGTCTCCTCCTCCGTCCGCTGGCGGGACCTTTTGTTTCAGAGTGTCCCAAACATAGTATCCAGAAACTAAGATACCACAATGCTCCATGCTGACAAGGGCATTGTCCCTGCACTGACCATTTTTGGTGGCTTCTTCAAAACTGGCAAGGATTGTGCAGAGCACTTTCACTTGACTCCAATCTCGTGGTTCAACCAACCCCGAGTCCGCACCGCTGCTTGTCCAGGGTCGCATTTGTCACTTCGTTACTGGCGTTAACTGCAATGCGCTGCTGCCACAATCGCTGGAGCATGTGGAGGGAGGAATTCCAGCATTTAGCCGCGGTCAACAATGTGAGACGTTGAACGGGGAGACCTAGCTGTACGCTGCAACGCAGCCCATGCGGGACGAAGCAGGGTGCCGATACGGCGAAGTGCGAACTCAGACCTCCGAGCCTTCTTCAGCAAGCAGTCCAGACCTCGGGTAAGCGTCTTTAGAAATTTCTGGACGACAAGGTTCATGGAACATGTCCATGCAAGGGATGTGCTCCAGCCTACCAAATCTTAAAGGCGGCCAGCAGATTTCGCTCGTTAACGCACACCACCTTCTGCACCAAGTACCTTGTCACCCAGCCACGCTCGGTCTCTCGTTGCTTGCAGCCGTCCACAGCGCCTACCTGTGGTTGGACGGTCTCCAAAAAAAGGGGGGCAGATTAAATTCAACACGTCCTGGTGTCTCTGGGCACGTGATGCCACCAGAGGACCTTGGGGGAAAGATCCCTGCACATCCCTGCTTTTTGAATAGCTTGCCGCCAGAGCCTGAGAGCACCGTTCACCCCCAGAAACATCCACACCAAGCTCACCCAATGAGCTTGCACATGAGAATGATAGCGGTTCCTTGGCCGTGCTTACTAGTCCATGTGTTCGTGGAGAGATGGACTTTTTCCGGACACAGATGCAGACAACGCGCTTGAAATTTTTAGATGACACTTGCTGGTCAGGGCAGGGACTCTTTTCTGCAAAGTAAATGCCTGCACGGATATCTGGTAATGGGGGCAAATCGAGGGTCCAGACGTGGGCGGAAACCCATCTGTGTCCCACCAGACGGAAAGGGCAACATTTTCCCAAGTGCAAAAGCCTGGCAAATGCCGACATTCCCGGACCTTATTGGCTGGATGTGCTTGGGTTAAAGTGTTTCTTCAGCTCCCAAACCTGGAAGACAGAAGGCCTGCTGCTAGACTGGCCGCTGTAGCGGCGTGCTGACATCACACTGGGAAGTAAGAAGGGGTAGGATGGGTCCTCTGTGGTGCTGGTGGTACTCGGGCGACGTGGAGGCAGAAGCGGAAGGCTGAGATCCATGATCATGACTCTGAGAGACAATGGCAGCTGAGGAACGCTTTGGTGGTGCGGAGGAGGAAGGAGGCGGAGACAGAGGGTGTGGACAGTGGTTGGAGACCCGACGTCGGACTGGCCTTTTTTGGCCAATTGTTCCACCTCCATTTCAACTCATGCTTCCGCTTGCATGTAACAAGACATGGTTTGGTGTGGTTAACCACTTAAGGTTCTTGCCTCTATTATGCTTTAGGGAAAAGGCGCATATGAATCGCTGGGGAATGGGCTTTCAAAGAAGGCCCCAGGCTTGAGGGGGCCCCGCCCTTTTTTGCGGCAAAACGAAGGAGCGGGTTTGGCTGACCGTGGCTGGCGGAATCATATCAGGGACTTCTGAAAACCGCCCTCTCCCTTTTTTGGGCGGGACCCGTATTGACACCCCCCCTCTTTTCCCCCCTCCTCGTCCATGATGAAGCGTCGCAAGAAAATTTTCCAAAAAAGGCCCAGGATGGATCCGCAATGTCTCATCACATCATCTCAACACGGGGTGACTTGGGTGTCCTGACTTTCTGCATCCAGAAGCTGGGGCTACAACAAAGGGGCACTGCAAGGCTTGCCGACCCCCCGGGTTTTTGCCGATTTACCGGGTTCCTTTACCTCCCCTGATGGCTCAGTAAAATGGGCGTCAGACAACTAAACAACCCCTTTTATCTTTTAAAACCTGCCCTTCTGCCCCAACCCATTTTGTCATCAAAGAGGCTTCAGACAATGGATTTTCCAAAGTGGGGGGTCACGGTTTACATTTGGGTGCTTCATGTTGGACGTTGGGTGATGCTGATGACGACATTTGTGGCCCTGACGCGAGGCAGGAGGTAAGACTGCTAGATGAGGTTGCATTAACCACTGAAGACAGATTTGGGACGATTTCGTTATTAGATTTCAAGGCCCTGACCCCCGATAAGGCCCCGACGGTCCCCGCAATAAGATCCCTGGAGGTGTTGTCGCCAGCATGGAAGGAGCACCCTTTTCCGTCCTTTACCCCATTTTTCACCCCCCCTTTTGCTGCTTACCACCGAAATTTGCTCCATGTTGAAATAAAAAATTTTAGAAGGGATGGAATAGTTTTTTTGGGAAAATCTCTTTTTAAAAGACGGGCAAATTTACGGGTTTTCTTTAAATCCCCCCTTTAATTTAAAAAAAATTGCTGGATTCAAAAATTTAAAAATTGGGAAGGTGTCCCATCAACAAATCTGGGGTGGGCAAAAAATTTAAAAAAAAACGTTAACTGTTTTTTTTTATATAATAAACGGGATTTTTTTTCACCTTTCCAAATTACCTTGGGGGAATATAGAATTTTCTGTTTTAAGATTTACGTAGAGGCCCCCGCAATGAAAAAGTGCTGGGTGCGCAAAAAGTCCCAAAAAAAACGTAACTGTTTGGTTTTTTATTTTAAAAAAAACGGGGATTTTTTGCACCTTTCAATTTAAACCCGTTTGGGGAAAATATAGAAATTGGGGTTTTTTTAAGATTTACGGTAGATTGCGTAATGAACTTTTTGGGGGGCGCAAAATCAAAAAACACGTAACTGTTTTTGGGTTTTTTTTATAATAAAAAGGTATTTTTTGCCCCCTTTTTTAATTCACCCGTGGGTGAATAAGAATTGCTTTTTTTAAAATTTAAAGTAGAGGGTGCGTCAAAAAACAGTGTGGGGGAGCAAAATTTAAAAAAAAAACGTAACTGTTTGGTTTTTATATAATAAACGTTTTTTTTGCACCTTTCAATTCACCCGTGGTGAATATAGAAATTTTTTTTTTTAAAATTTTTCTTGAATGGTGCGTCAATGAAAAGTGCTGGGTGGGGAAAAAATCAAAAAAAACGAAAATGTTTTGTTTTTATATAAACAAAAGGTAATTTTTTTCACCTTTCAAATTTACCTTTTGGGAATATGAATTTTGTTTTAAGATTTACGTAGGGAATTTCTGCGTCAATGAAAATTTTGGGGGGCGCCAAAAATCAAAAAAAACCGTAACTGTTTTTGTTTTTGATAATAAACGGGATTTTTTTCACCTTTCAATTCCCTGTTTGGGGATTTTAGAATTGCTGTTTTAAAATTTTCGTAGATGCTGCGGGCAATGAACAGGGCTGGGTGCGCAAAAGCAAAAAACACGTAACTGTTTTTGTTTTGATAAAAATAAACGGGATTTTTTTTCCACCCTTTTTAATTCACCCAGGGGGTGAAAATAGAAAATTGGTGTTTAAGATTTACTAGATGCTGCCTCAATGAACCCGTTCTGGGGGCGCAAAAGTCAAAAAAAACGTAAACTGTTATGTTTTGATATAATAAACGGGAATTTTTTTTCACCTTTCCAAATTTACCTGGGGTTTAATATAGAATTGCTGTTTTAAAAATTTACGGTAGATGCTGCGTCAATGAAAAGTGCTGGGGTGCGCCCAAAAATCAAAAAACAGTTCTGTTATGTTTTTTAAAAAAAAACGGGGTTTTTTTTTTCACCTTTCAATTCCCGTTTGGGGAATTAGAATTGCTGTTTTAAGTTTAGTAGATGCTTTCGTCAATGAACCAGTGCTGGTGGCCCAAAAGTAAAAAACACGTAACTGTTTTGTTTTGATTTAATAAACGGTATTTTTTGCCCCTTTCAATTCACCGTTTGGGGAATATAGAATTGCTGTTTTTAAAATTTACGTAGAAATTTCCGCTTTAATGAAAAAGGTGGGTGCGCAAAAGTTAAAAAAACCGTAACTGTTATGGGTTTTATTTTTTAAACGGGATTTTTTTGCACCTTTTAATTAACCCGTGGTGAATATAAATTTTCTTTTTTTAAAGATTTTTGTTTTTTGCGCGTCAATGGGAAAAGTGCGGGTTTTTCAAAAGTCAAAAAACCCCTTTAATTTTTTTAAAAAGGGGTTTTTTAATTTTTTTCCAAAAAAACGGTTTTTTTTTTGCACCCTTTCAATTGCAAAAAACCCTGTTTTTTTGGGAAAAATAAAAGGAATTTTTTCCCCGTTTTAAAGGTTTTAATTTTTAGATCTGCACAAAGAAAAGTGCTGGGGGGGTGAAAATTTTTTTTTTTAAAGGTTTTTTCCCCCAAAAAAAAAAAGGGGAAAACTGTTTTAAATTTTAGTTTGGGGGGTTAAAAAAAAACACAACGGGTTAAAAATTTTTTTCACCTTTCAATTCACCTGTGGTGAATAAAATTGCTTTTTTTTAAAGGGGAAATTTCCCCTTAAAACCCCGGTTTTTTGGAAAAATTCTTTTTTTTCCCCAAATTTTCAAAAACTTTTTTAACAATTTAAAGGCCTGGGTGTGCAAAATCAAAAAACAAGTAACTGTTATGTTGGGGTTTTAATAAACGGGATTTTTTTTTTCAACCCTTTTAATTTTACCTTTGGTAATATAGAATTGCCCGTTTTAAGATTTTTCGTAAATTGGGTATTTCATTTAACAGTGCTGGTGCGCAAAAATCAAAAAACACGTAACTGTTTTTTTTTTTGATATAAAAACGGAAATTTTTTGGGACCTTTTTAATTCACCGTGGGTGGGAAAATTTAATTCTGTTTTTTAAAATTTTCCGGGGAAAAATTGCTTCTTTAAAGAACGTGTTTGGGGGCGCCAAAAGGGGCAAAAAACCCCGTAAATTTTTGTTTTGATTATAATAAAAACGGGTATTTTTTGCAACTTTCAATTACCCGGGGGTGAATATAGAAATTTTTTTCTGTTTTTAAAAATTTAAAGTAGGCTTTCGTCAATGAAACATTGGGGGGGTTTTTGTTTTTTAAGAAAGGTTAAAAAACAAAAAATAACTGTGAAAGTTTTTTTACGAAAACACGGGTTTTTTTTTGCCCAAAAATTTCCTTTTTGCTGACTACAAAATTGCTTGGGGTTTTTTTTAATTTTTAAATGCCCAAGGGGGATATTCAAACAGAACCAGGGTAAAGGGTAAAAATTGAACACCTATCTGAAAAGTTTTTTTTAAAATTTTTAAAAAGTGGGGTTTTGGAAAATTTTCAGCTAACAAAAAAGACCTGCTGTTACTTGGGGGTGATTTTTTTATCCAATATAAAAATTTCCCCGGCCCGCCCCAAAATTTAAAAGGAAAAAAATTTCAATAGCAACTTTAATAATTTAAAAATATTTTACACTAAATGTTTTACATAAATCTTGGTGGAAAAAATTTTTCCCGTGTTCTTTAAAGATAAAAGCTTGTCTGTGTTCGCCCCCCGGGCCCCCCCCCCCCCCCCCTCCCCCCCGCCCTGAAAATTTTCAGCGGTAATTGGTTTCTTTTTAAAAATTTCTAGGGTAACACATAAAATCTTCAAATCTCAATCTAATAAATTTTGGGAAAGGTTCCCCAGTAATAGTAGAGGTTTTTTCTGTGCCCGAAAAAAGACTAAAATTTTTTGAGCCCGTTTGGGCCCCAGGCAGAGCGCCGGGGCCCCTCCCAAAAAGACCTGAGAGACACTGAGGCCTTTAAAAGGAAAAAGCTGATTTTAAAGTTTAAAACGAGGGGCAAGTGATTTTTCCCCGCCAATGCAAAACCCTACACATCCCAGTCCCTGACGCCGCAAAAAAACACATCCACCCTGCTCTATTCTGTAATTTTATTGTGGGGGCCCCCAAAAATTTTCAGGGGAAAGGGCCCAAAAAGGGCGATCTTAATAGATTTATGGACAGATTTTAACCTTAAATTTTCGCATGATTGGAAATTTCGATCACCATAAAAACCCTTTCCGATTTTTAACTTTGTTTGAATTTTAAAAACCCCTCAAAAAACTACAAAATTTCAAAAATGCAGCAAAGGGCCCTTTTTAATCACCCTAATTTTTGGACTGTGCCTGCTTTACTCAAATTAAAAACAGGGGTGTGGGCCCGTTTTTTGGGCTGAAAAAGGGCACCAACTAAATGCACATACATGTCGCCCTAAATGTTTTTTATTTGCAGGTTTTCCTTTTTGAACTACAGTATGTTGGATTATATGGACTACATTGGACCAGTATTGGATATAGTTTTTTTTCTAATAAAATGTTCATTAAGGGATGTTGTCCAAAAGTGGTCATTTAAATAAGTGTTTTTGTGTTGATTTTTTTTCCATTTTATGTTAATAATAAAGGTGTTTATCAGATGCATCTCATAATTTTTGCAGGGGTTTTATGTCAGCCAGTGTTTTTTTTTGTCACCACAAGTTTGACAATAACCCCATCTCACTTTTACCCCATTATCCAATGCACCAGAGGTACTGGGGAGAGCTGAGTACTGATAAGGAGTTGCCATGAGAAGCGGATTATCTAATGTGATGATCTGTAACTGGGGCAGCGGAAGGCTGGTATTTTTAGTATGGAAAGGGACCAATATCCATGGACCTCTCCATCCTGATAGAATCAGCCTGCAGCTGTTTGTTTCACTCTTGGCATTTTATGAAAAATGGGGGGCACCCACAAATGTTTAACGATTTGTTTCATTTTAGATTTTCAAAAACTTTAAAAAAAAATAATGGGTGGTCCAGTAAAAGCAAAACCTGCAGCTGCAGGCTGAAACTATCAAGATGTGAAGGTCCATAGATATTGGTAAATTTTCATCCAAAAAATACCAACCAGCAGTTGCTCCAGAAGTAGATCAATACATAAGATGGTCTGCTTCTGACAGTAACCTGGCTCTTCCCAGTACTTCTGGTATATTGGGTACTAGGGTAAAAGTGAGATGGGATTAGTATCAGCCTTGGGGTGACAAAAAACATCATTTGATTGAAATCAAGCTTCAGTGATAGTAATAGAGAATTGTCTTAGCAACGAGCGCCGGCAATGAGAATTACACATAGCGGGACCACCCCTTTTAATAGATATTCCCTGACAATATCCATTGTAATTTTTTTTTTAATTAAAGAGATGATTCCAATGATAGCTTGATGTAGTCCAATGGGTCCAACATAGTACAAAGGGGGAAAAAACACAGAAAAAAAAAACCAGGAAAAAACATAATAGTATCCCAAGCATCCCCCTAGAAGACTCTAAAAACCTTGCTCCTGATCTTCTGGGTATGCAGATGAAGTTCAGACCACACAGTATAATCCTGAGGGAGGGAGGAGAGGGGGAAAAGATACAGCTCCAGCACAATCTCAGCGGTTGGGCCTCTGTCTCCCTTTAATCCCTTAATGACACTGGATGTAAACTTAAAGCCAGTGAGGGGCATTGTAGCAGGATCGCGCTACAAATCAATGAGAAATGGTGCCACACACTGTTTTTCACTCCGATTGGGGCATCAACAGCGAGATCGCTGTATCCCGATCACTTAACATGGCAGCTGGAAGACTTGTGAAGGCTTCCATTGCTGCCATCTTTTTTTTTTCACTAATCTCTGCTCCAGGTAATGCATTAGGCTGTATAAATTATCTCGCGCAACTAGTGTTGTAGTAACCTAGAGGGCCTTAATGGTAAAGTTAAAAAAAAGTTTAAAAGTATAAAAATAAAAGTACGCTTCAGCATGAAAAAATGCACCCTCAATCAAGTTCGTAGAAAATGGCTCCACCGTGCAGATTTCAAAAAATGTTTGGCTTTTTTTAACGGTACTATATCATAACATGTTTGGTGTTGCCGGAATCATATCAACCTGCAGAATACAGATAACACATCATTAATACTTGAAAGTTAAAGCCCTAGAAAAAATCCACGTAAACATTGCGCCAGTATGGTTTTTTCAGATTTTACCCCACTTGGATTTTTTTTGTAGTTTCCCATTAGAAAGTACATCTTGTCCTGCAAAATAAAAGCCCTCATTTGTCTAGGTAGATGGGAAATTAAAAAAGTTATGGCTTTTAGAAGGCGAGAAGACAAAAAGGAATGTGTCAGCCAAAAAAAAAGCAAGGGCCCTAAGGGGTTAAGAGATTGTGCCTGTAAGTTGTGACCTGTACCTCCTGTCTTACCCCTCCCCCAAATATTGTGTCATGTATCCTAGTGCCAACACAATATACAACCTGGGGGATATTGTTCCCTATACCAGACCATGACAGGTGGTGAATTTTAGTGATGGAATATACACCTGCCACATTATTTTAAATCATTTATCTTTAAAAGTGCAGTGATTTATCCCCTGAGGAACCGTCTGTGATATGTGGAAACATGTCGGAACACTGAGTACAGGGGCTAACAGGGTAAGCCATATAGGGTAAAGTTGTCCTTTTCGGGGTGGTATCCCCACTGTGAAGGCAGGGAATCTACAGGAATTATTAGATTTTTATGTCCCTTTTATTTTCCCCTGCTTCTTGGACCTATACTGGAAGTGAGAGACAATTGAGTCGCATGAGTAATAATATCTTGTCCTCTTTCCCCCTATCCTGAGTGATTTGCTACTTTGTATAATGATTGGAGTAGCCCTATATAGAGTGAGCACTGAAAAATCCTACTGAATTCTTTGCTATTTGTAATTTATGTTTTATGTCATATTTTGGGTCTGTTATATCGATTTTAAAGAGTATCTATTAAAGATTGTAATTGTAACCCTTAATTATTCAGTGACTTTTTTTTACAACATACAACCCCCACATATTAATGGGGAGTTTGTATAGAGGTTGGGCACAGGTAGGGGGGCGCTGGAAAAAATAAAGATTCCACATTTTTTGTGTGACAAATTGTGCAGAGATGAGTTGTGGCCAGGATAAGTTACCATGATGGTCTGGACCAGATGGAAAAGAAAAGAGAAGCACATTAATTCAGTCAGAGAAGATTTCACGTGTGAGTCACTGGATGTTACTGCACTATAATCCCTTAATCTCTCTGCATAGCACCTGTGTACAGCTGTTGTCTACTAGTATATGGTTACTGTATGACAGTAATATTGGTCCTAGTATAATGGTTTGTATTAAGGAAGAATTTGGCAGTATTTTTCAGTCACTATATGGTGATGGTAAGTTGTCATGGTGTGGTGGTGTGATTTGCTCTTTGTATAGTGGTATTATCCATAATATAGCTCTCGGTCTACTGGTTTGGTCAGTAGCAGCATGGTGATTTCTGTTTCTTGCATAACTGTATTTGGTAACTATATGACTAGTGTTGAGCGATTGCGTTGGCTATCGAGATCGATCGATAGTCGATGGGTGGGGCCCCCGGGCTATCGATAATTTTTTTTCGAAAAGTGAGCTTTGGGATTATACCCGATGCCATTAAAATTTCTATGGGAACAACAACCCCCCCCTTCATTATTACCCCCAAAAAAAGGGCTGGAGAAGCAAAAAATTTAAACTTCCACAAACAGTAAAATGGAAAATTTTTCTCCATCTTAGGCAACCCCACTTAGGTTAAAAAAGTCACAAAAAAAAAAGTCACGGGACCTTTTTCTACCCTTGTTTTGTCCAAAACCCGGGACTCTTAAACCTGCATACCCACTTTTTAAAAAAAGTCCCAAAGGCGGAAATGTTTTTGAACCATCATCTTAACTTTAAAATTTTTTGGGAAAATTGAATAACCCCCTAAAAACCAAAGGGCCCCCCAAGCAAAGTTTCCCCCCAAAACCCCTCAATGACCCCCACATTTAAAAAGTCCCGGGAAAAAAAGGAGCTTTAAACCCCCCAATTTTTGTTTTAAATGGACTTTAACCCAATACCTTTCCTGGGCCACAGAAAGACCCAGGGCCGGTTTTACAGTGGGTTGGGGTTTGAACCCCAGGCTGGGGTCCGCTCTTTTAACACGAAAGGAAAAAAAACCCTAAAGACGCCGGAAACAAAAAACTGTCGTGCTGAAGCAGAGTCCCGGGAAGCGGAAGTGTGAGAAACCACCCTTTCCTCAGTACCATTAAATTACCTGGGTAGCGCTTTTCCCCTCTGTAGGAGTTTTGGACCAATTAAACTTAAACGGGGAAAATACTGGGGGTTTTAAGGGCTCCTGTTACACCCAGGTGGCCCTTTATCTTGGCATTTTTTTTTTTTTCCCATTTTACTCAACGGCGGGGGAAAAGGGGGTCCCCTGTATTTTTGTTCTCTTCCGTCCCCATACTCCCATGTCCTCTAAAATAACCTAATCTGGTCAATTTTCCTGTCCCCCCCCTTTGTTTTTTAAAGGGGAAATTTTTTTTAACGGGCTATTTTTTTAAGCAAGTTTTTTAGTATTTTAAAATTCTGGAAAAACACATTTTTAAAATAGGAGGAAAATCCCCCCAAAGTCTTTGTTTTTTTTTTTTTTATTTTTTGTTTTTTAAAGGGGTTTGTCTCAATACGGGGAATTTGAAAGAAAGTTAAAAATTTGCAAATACAATTTTTTTTGCAAAAATGTTTTCCAAATTAAACAGTGTCCTACCAAACCCTGTTTCGGGAACAGAAAACCATCACCCTTGGGGCCAAAACTCTTGACAATTTTGAAGAAAAAAAAAAGTCTGTTAAAACAACTTTTTTAAAAAGAATAGGAAAGTTGAATGGGCCCCAGTCACAGCAAAATCCCCCCAAAAATTCAAAGCATAAACCCTTGAGCCACTATTGGAAAATTTGGGTGAAGAACAAATGTCTTTTAAAAAACAACATTTTTTGAAATAGGACCTCAAGAAATAGTTTGAAAGTCAGCAAAATCCCCCCAAAAAATTTAAAAAAGCTGCCCAAGGGGCCACTTTTGAAAAATTGTGAAAAACCAAATGTCTAAAAAAAAACAACATTTTTTTGGGAATGGGGGAACCTGAATATTGCTGCTTTCAAAGAAAAATCCCCCCAAAAAAAAAAACATAAACCCTTGACCATTTTTTGGTAAAATTTGGTTGAAGAAAAAAATGTCTTTAGAAAAACTTTTTTTTTATAAAAGGACCTTTAGAAATTGTTTGCATTTCAAAGCAGAAATGACCCAAAAAAAAAAAAAATAAATTCTAAACCCCACTTTTTAAAAATTGTTTAGGGAGAAATGCCACTTAGGGAAACCACATTTCTTTCCAAAGGACCATTTTAAAAATTGCTGTATCTCACAGCTACATGACCCCCAAAAAATTTATTAAAAAAGACTTCTTTAGCCCTATTACAAATTGGAGGGGGAAAAGCCACTTAAAGCCACATTTCTGTTCAAAGGCCCTTAATTATTTCTTTATCTCACAGGGAACCCTGGACCTCAAAACTATTTGGGCAAAAACGAAAAACCCCTTTTTAAAATAAAGTGAGTAAATTTGGGAAAACGGTGTTGTCATGAAAACCCTTTCTGTCTTTTTAAATTCCCCACAGCAAAACCAGCAAAATTTAACTGTTTTGGGAAAAGAGAATAAAAATTTTCAGTAAGGGAAAAGAAACATTTTAAAAAAAAAATTTTTTTAAAATGGAATTTTTTTGTTTGAAAAGGGAAAGTGAAATAGAAACCCGGGAAAAAAATCGGGGACCCGGGCAAATTTGGGGGCCCCAAAAACATCAGAGATTTCCCTGCCTTATTCACTTGATGAAGCAAACGACCCCAATTTTCTGTGGGGAAAGGGGGAGCGTTTGTCCCGTAATGACCTCCAACTGTGCGGAAGGTCCGCTCAATTTTTACGCTGGGTGCTGGGCAGGACAACACCCTAAGGCGTGATGAGCCCGCTCGGGGCCAAAGCCTTTTTGGGTTTCCCCCAAGTCCCATTGGGGGCCGGAAACACATGCAAAAAAAACGGTGGTTTAGACGCCCAAAAGTCCCCTTGGGCCCCGATCTTAAGCTGATCTCTGTGTGTTGGAGGGGTGCCCTTGCATGCGTTTTGGGGAGGGGGTAAAAAAAAAGATTGCCAGAGGTCACCCTTTTGGCTTTGCCCCCTTGCCCTTGCTGCCGTACGCCCCTGGGACTTTTACTGCGTCACGTCCCCTGTTTTTGTTCACCGAGAATTTGGGAAGTGAAGAATGCAAAAAGATGTACTCCAAATTTAAACAACAGCCCAAAGGTCTCCATTTTTTTGCATTTTTAAAACCCCTATTTGGGTGGGGGAAGGAAAGTGCGAAATTTTGTTTTTTACCGGGGTTTCCGGAGGGGGCCCCCCCAGTAACTGTTGTTCTTTTTTTGGCCTTTAAAGCGAGGAAACATGTTGGAGGAAAAAGGAGATCCAAGCCTCATGGGAGAGAAAAGGGGCCTTTATTTTTTTAAGCCTCTGGGCGAGGGGCACCCAGAAAAATGATCCTTCCCCATCTTCCTCCCCGCCTCCCAAAATTTGCGCCAAAAAACTTTCCCCAAAGGGAAAGGGCGACGGGAACAAACGGTGTCTGGAAAACCCTCCTCCCCCCTCCCCTCCCGGGTGCCTCCGGACAAACTTCAACACAGCCCCCGCTTGCCCGAGATTATGGGACCCTGGAAAAGCTGATGCGCCACCTTTTCACTAGCCTGGACCCCCCCAACCACTGCCTAAAAAAAGACCGTGAAATTGTGAAACGTTTGGGCCCCTTTTGGATTTGAAGGGGGAAAAATGCTCCTTGTCCCCCAACTGTGTCCCTCTCCTCCTTTAGTCGGGGGGGGGCCTGTTTTTTTCAAGTGTTTCCCAAAGATCGGTTTTCCCGAACAAAATCACCACAATCCCAAAGGGCAAGGTGGCTTCTTCAAAAATGGCAAGGATTGCAGACTCTTTCACCTGCCTCACTCTCGGTGGTTAAAAACCCCCCAGGGTCCGTAAACCCCTGCTTGGGCAGGCCCCGTGTACTTCGTACTGCGTTTTGGCATTGCGCTGCTTTCCGAATCGCGGAGGGAATTTGGGGGGTTTTAATTTTCCGCTGTTTCCACGTCAACAATGAGAAGGTTGGCGGGGAGGCCGGGCTGACCTGCAAGGCAGCCCGGGGGATAAGCAGGGTTTCGAACGGCGGAAAAAAATGCGAAAACCCAAACCCCGAGCCTTCTTCAGCAGGCAGTCCAACCCGGGGGGACTTTTTTTGGAAATTTCTGGGACGACAAGGTTCCGGGCATTTGCCCGGCAAGGGATGGCCCAGCCTACCAATTTAAGGGCGGCCAGCAGATTTTCCCCTTACGACACCACCTTGCCCGGCACAAAGGGTTTTTGTCACCAAGCCACCCCTCCGGGTCCGGGTTTCTTTGAGCCCCCCACAGCTCCCACCTTTTGTGGGACGGGCTCAAAAGGCAGATTTAAATTTTTAAAAAAGGCCCCCGGGGTCCTTTGGGGCCCTGATGCACCAGGGAAACCCTTGGGGGGGAAAAAGCCCTGCACCATCCCCGCGGGTTTTTTTAAAAGGGGTGGCCGACCTGAGAAACCACCGTCCCCAGGGGAATCCAACCCCGCTCCCCCCAGTGAGCTGTACAAAAGATAAACGGCCTTGGCCGGGGCTTACTATCCAAGTGTCCGGGGTGAGATGGGCTTTTTCCCCGGGCACAAAATGCAAACAACGCGCCTTTTAAAATTTTAGATGACACCCTGGGTGGCCAGGGGAGGGGCGGCCCTTTTTTGGCAAAAAAGGCCCCGTCGGCCCCTCTGGGATTTGGGGGAAAGGGAAGGGCCATGACGTGGCGGGAACCCCCTCTTTGTCCCCCCAAACGAAAAGGGAAAAAATTTTCCCAAGGCCAAAAGCCTGGCAAATTTCAATTAAACTTTTGGCTTTGGGAAAGGGTTTTTTGGGTTTAAAGTGTTTTTTGCTCCCAAAACCCCGGAAGACAGAAGGGGGGCGCTAGACTGGGCCCCCCTTTTACGGCGTGAAAGGGCGTCAAAAATTTCGGGAAAGGGAAAAAGGGGGGGGAAAGGGTTCTGGTGGTGCTGGTGGACTCGGGCGAGGGGGAGGGTGAACGGAGGCCGTTTCCCTGATCCCTGACTCTGAGAGACATTGGGGAGCTGAGGAACCCCTTGGGGGTGGCCCGGAAAGGGGGAGGAAGGGCAGACAGGGGTTTTACAGTGGTTGGAGGCCCCGGGGTCGGATGGCCTTTTTTTGGGCCAAGTGTTCCCTCCATTTTTAAACCCCATTTCATTCGCTTTTTGTGACTAAAACATGTTGGTGGTGGTTTAACCCTTAAAGGTTTTTTTCCTCTACTTAAGCGTTTTCCCGGCCCAAAAGGGGGGAAAAAGATTTTGCTGGGGTTTAATTAAAAGGGTTTCTCAAAAAAAAGGGCCCCGGCTTGAGATGTCCTGGAACCTTTTTTTTCGGCGATAAGCGAGGGAAACGGGGTTTTCGCTGGGCCCTTGGGTGGGGGAATATATCAGGGACTTTTTTGCGACCGGGCCCCCCCCCCTTTTTTGTGGCGGGACCCCGTATTTGGGACTACCCCATCGTCTTCCTCCCGCCCATGATGAAGCGCCGCAAAACAAATTCTCGGAAAAGCCAATTGGGTCCGCAAATTTTGTCATCAACATCATCATCAACCAGGTTTACTTGGTCGCCTGGGCTTTCTGCAACCCGAAATGCGGGCTACAAGCAAGGGGCCCCCTGCAAGGCTTGCCCCACCGCCCCGGGTTTTTCCCCAAAGACCGGGTTCCTTCACCTCCTCTGAAAAGGCATTCAGTAAAAATGGGGGTCCCCCGAGCAGACAAAAAAACCCCTTGACTTTTTAAAATTTCCCCTTTTGACCCCCAACCGATTTTTTCATCAAAGAGGGGTTTTAGACCCTTTGGGTTAACAACGTGGTGGGTACAAAAGAGTTGACATTTGGGCTTTCTTCATGGGTTTGGGCGGATGCTTTGAAGTGATGACGCATTTGTGGCCCTGGGTGCGAGGAGGGAGGGAAAGACTGGGTAGAGAGGTTTTCATTAAACCCCTGAAGGGGCAAAATTGGGGGCGATGTTTTTTACTTAGATTCACAGGGCCCCCACCCCGGGGAAAGACAGGCCCGACGGTTTTTTTAAAAGACGATCCCCTGGATGCGTGTTTTTCGCCGCACTGGAAGGAGAACCCTTTTCTTTTGGTTTTAAACCCCTACCTCCATGTGTACCCCCTCTTTTCTCGTTACCACCTGCATTTCGCCCCGTTCCAGAAATATAAAAAAAAAAGAAGGGATGGAAAATTTTTGGGAAAGTCTCTTTTTAAAAGACGGCAAACACAGCTAATTTTCAAATTTCCCCCTAATCAAAACCAAAAATTTCTGGGGTTCAAATTTTTAAAAGCAAGGTGTTATCAAAAAAAATTGGAATGGGCAAAAGCCAAAAAAACACGTACTGTTATGTTTTGGGAAAATAAACGGAATTTTTTTCAACCCTTTTAATTCACCTGTGGTGAATATAGCAAATTTCTGTTTTTTAAGATTTTAAAAGTTTTTGCCGCGGCAATGAACCCAAAAAAGGGGGGTGCAAAAAATCAAAAAAAACTTTAAAGTTTTTTTTTTGTATAAAAAACGGTTTTTTTTTTGCCCCTTTCCCAAATTTAACCCGTTGGTTTAAATAAAAAAAATTTCTGTTTTAAGATTTAGGGAATGCTGCCCTCAATGAAAAAATGCTGGGTGCGCAAAAGTCAAAAAAAAAACGTTAAAAATGTTTTTTTGGTATAATAAACGAAATTTTTTTTCACCTTTTAATTCCCCCTGTGGTGAATAAAGAAAGCCTGTTTTAAGATTTAAAGTAGATGCTGCGTCAAAGAACAAAGCTGGGTGTTTCCAAAAACAAAAAAAAGGGAACTGTTTTTGTTTTGGTATTTAAACATATTTTTTTTTACCTTTTTAAAAATTTACCTGTGGTGAAATGAATTGCTTTTTTAAAATTTACGTAGATGATGCGCAATAAACCCAAAGCTGGGGCGGGAAAAGTCAAAAAAACACGTTTAAATGTTTTGTTTTGGTAAAATAAAAAAATATTTTTTGCAAAATTTCCCAAATTTACCGTGGTGAATTTTTGAATTGTGTTTTAAGTTTTTTGTAATGGGTGCTCAAAGAAAATGTGGTGTGCAAAAGTCAAAAAAAACGTAAAATGTTTTGTTTTGGGAAATAAAAACGATATTTTTGCACCTTTTAATTTACCTGTGGGGAATAAGAATTTCTGTTTTAAAATTTACGTAGATGCAAAATCAATGAAAAAAATGCCCGGGTGCGCAAAAATCAAAAAACACGTAAAAGTTAAGTTTTGTTAAAAAACGATATTTTTTTTCCCCTTTTAATTCATCCTGGTGAAATGAATTCTGTTTTAAATTTACATAGATGCTCGTCAATGAACAAAAGCTGGGTGGCAAAAGTTTTAAAAACACGAAACTGTTATTTTTTTTGAAATAATAAACTTTAAATTTTTTGGACCTTTCAATTCACCGTGGTGAATTAAAATTTTGCTGTTTTAAGATTTAACGTAGATGCTGCGTCAATGAACAGTGCTGGGATGCGCAAAAGTCAAAAAACACGTAACTGTGATGTTTTTGTACGATACACGGTATTTTGGCAACAAACAACATGTGCTGACTACAAGATTGCTGGGATTGTAATTAAACTGCAAGGTGGATATATCAACAGTTCACAGTTGTAATGGGTAAAATTGAAAATGAACTGAAATGTATACGATAATAAAAGTGGAGTTTTGCAGCTAACAAAGAGACCTGCAGTTACTAGAAATGATGTGTATCCCATATAAGTTCAGGCTGCCCAATATCCAGGAAATATTTCAATAGCAAACTGTTAATAATAAAGATATTCCACTACAATGCCTACACTAAGTCTTGGTTGAACTTATCCAGTGTTCTTTATAGATAGAGCTTGTCTGTGTTCGCCCGCGGGGCCCCCCCCCACTCCCACCGCCGTGAATTTACAGCGGTAGATGCTGCTTTAAAATTCTCTAGCTAACTACATAAAATCTTCAAATCTCTAATCTAACTAAATTGGAAGGATCACAGCTAATAGTAGAGGTTTCTCTGTGCAGAAATAGACTAATTTCGCTGAGCTGTTTGGCCACAGGCAGAGCGCAGGTCCTATCCCTATGAGACGCTGAGAGACACTGAGGCTGAAACAGGAAACGCTGTTCTATGTAAAACGAGGTCATGTGATTTTTCCAGCCAATCGCAACCATACACATCCCAGTCATGACTTCGCACACACATCTCACCCTGCTCTATTCTGTAATCTGATTTGCTGGCCGCCAAAATTACAGGAAGCGCCGAAAAAGGCGCGATCTTAATAGATGATGCACAGATTTTAACCTTAATATTATACCTTAATTATCGCATGATCTGGAAATTTCGATCACCATAAAAACCTTGCCGATTTCAACTTTGTCGATAAAAATCGCTCAACACTATATATGACCATTATTTACTGTTAGCATTCACAAAATATTGTCTAATAGCTTTTTGTATTTTATTTGTCTAATTGGGTGTGCTTAGGTGGGGTTAGAGGTGTACCCCGGTGTGATGTTATATCAATGGACATGGTTAGGGGTGTGGCCTGGTGTGATGTCATGTAATTAGGTGCGGTTCTAGATGTGGGCTGATTTGTTCCTCTTAACATTTGCTAAATGTTTGGAAGTATGAATGATCACTGTGCTCAGACAAAATGCCCTGCCACTGCCTGCTCAAAGTTAGTCCTAGACATTTCTTCCTCCACCCCTACCCCAACCTGAGAGATGATTAAAAGAAAGTACAGTGGAAGGCAGTGGAAGTGGGTTAGAAAAAAGTGGGTACTGCCCTAGGCATAAGATGTCACTTGTCTATTGACAAACACCACACTGTGCACAGACAGATTTTTAGAGCACATATAAAGTTGATGAAATTATTTTAATAACTAAAATATGTCCCATATTCATAAACCATCTGGCTGTCAATCTTGTACATAGGAAACCTTTATTAATTTCATGGTGTTATGCTGGCATTTGTAACAAATATGAACCAAATTAATTTAATGTTTGCTTAAATTGTTCTAAAATACTACCTCAAGTTAGTCATACTTTGCCGAGGAACTTTCTCTAGAGGAATTGGCTTGCTACTTTTGTAGGTTGGCAAAAAAAAAATCTTGTTTTTTTTTTTTTTTTTTAAATGTGACTTAATTGTCATGAGCTGCCAAACAGCCCACACGTCGGGCCACGGGTACACTTGTGTCCCCTTTTCCTGCATACTGTTGGGGACTTGTGTTGGTCTTCACTCCAGGAAAAAATGGGAAAGACGTCCTAAAACCTAACCTTTATTAATGAATACTGTAAAAACTGTACAATGACAGAAAAAAAATATAAAAATTTTTTAACTTATCCCTCCAAAACTAATACTTAACCACATCTAAAAAAAGTGACCTAAGATATATCACTACATATATCAGGGTGATCGCCCCGAAAAGGGCGTCCCTGTCTGGATCCTCACCCTAAAATGCTACTAATAAATGTGTCAAATTAAATTCTCGCTATTGGTCCCAACATGTTTCAATCCTCCCTGGATTAGTAAAATCTCTTCAAGGGACAATTTAAGGAAAATACATGCAAGGCAAAAAGAACATATAGTGTTCTTTTTGCTAGTGATTTTAATGTCGATGGGGATTCTTTACTTGTACTAAATACTTGTACTAAGTAGATGTATAGTGTGTCTTCACTCCAGGACTGTCAGCTGGTGCACGTGCCATTTATAGGGCCAGCGTGACGGTAATTGGATAATTACCGGGTGCTGACCCTATATCTTCTGGCTATCTCCCCTGCTTCCTTGTCGGAAGCACTTTTTTTACAACATACAACCCCCACTTATTAATTGGCACAGGTAGGGGGGCTGAAAAAAAAAAGATTCTAAAATTTTTGTGTGGCAAATTTTGTAGAGATGAGTTGTGGCCAGGATAAGTTACCATGATGGTCTGGAACAGATGGAGAAGAAAAGAGAAGCACATTAATTTAGTCAGAGAAGTGCCCTGAACCTTAGTGAAAACGCTGTCTAGTGTTGCTGTTTTACCATGTACCTTGACCTTTGCCTGTCCTATGATTCTGTACCTCGTTATATATTGGCCACTACCGCAAGTCACGTTGGTGGTAGCGACCTGTGGGTCTCTTGCCGCAGCAAGTCCAAACCGCATTGTGGTGTTCTCTGGTGAAAACCAGGAGCCCCTTAGACTGGCTTAGCTTACACCACCACTTAAAAGAAAGTGGTCCAGTGAATCCACACTCCAGTGATCATTACAGGCCACACCCGCGGCCATTACAGTAATGTGTAGAAAGACCTAACACCTTTGATGACCAATATAATGGGCTACAGTTTTGCATATCTGGCTCCAAATGTTCGTGAAGTATTGTATTAAGACCTGTACTAGAACTGTCAGGGGATTGTATGGTCCAGTAACATGTTAAGAAGCAGATGATACAAAGATGGTGGCAGAGAGTGAAAAGAAGGAAGCAAGAAGATCAGAATTAACCCGAACATTCGGAAGACCAGAATCATGACTACCCCATAGGACCACATCAAGATCAACAATATAGAAATAGAAATAGTCGACAGCTTTCTTTGTTTTGAGTCCTTCATTGATCTCAGTGGTGGTTTAACAGAGTGGACATATGTTCACATGATGGATTTTTCCATCAGAAAAATCCATACTGGAATCCAAGGCAGAAATCTTAGATCATACCCTCTGTTGTGGATTTTCACTTTGTAGCGGGGGGGGTTTGCTACAGTTTTAAGGGTAATCTGCATCTGGGCTACCTGACGTGATCTCCAATAGGAACCATGACTTGGATTCCCATTGAAAACAACAGGATGGAGATCCCATATGGTTTACAAATGTATTCTTCTGTAGAATCCGCATTGTGATATGAAAAAAAAAACCTCTTTGCTAACATACCGTTAAGGAAAACCAGCTCCTGGAGCACCAGATCTGTTCTGTAATTGCACTATACAAAAAACTCTTAGGTAAAATCTAGTTTTGTGTTTTTGACAAAGATATTTAGTTTATTTGAAATGTACCACCATGTACCAAGCTATAAGCTAGTACCGACTTTACATTTATATTTTCAACACAGGTTTTCCATCTAACATTGATTTTCATTCTTAAGATAAGAACATTATATTGAGAAATTGCTTGTTATGTAATTCCCTATTAAAATTAATAAAATGGTTGCACAGTGGAGCTTGACTGGCAGCTTCGTTGGCAGCTTACTGGTCTCTTTATGCCCTGCAGATACATGAAGGCCTGCACATATTTTAGCTTGTAATTGCTTATTTCTCTTAAATGTGTTGTGAAATGCAATAAAATTAGTGGAGCATTTGCACCACTAAAGATTGGTATAAACCATGTAAGACTGTTAAAAGCAAACCATCACAGTCAGTTTTGATTAAATAAACCTTAAATTGTGCTACATGTGAGAAAATCTTAGTCTTATCATATTTTTATGGCAAAGCGATCGAAGTCTTTCAGCTAGAATAAAAGTTATTTTCTTAGTGCAGGATGATGCATGCTGACTCCTTTGTACTCTCGCATAATGTGGAAGTCTTTTTGTTTTTGGTAATGGCATAGTTGTGTTCCCTGTTATTGTAAGGTAATTCAATGATGTCATTAACGATCTGCTGCTGCAGAAAATGGCACAATAAGCCTCCTGGAATTAGAAACATTTTACACAGAAATTGCTATGTTCGCACTGCAGTTGCTCTGATGGCATCCCATAAACCATATGGCTTAGTTTGGTGTTTTCAAACTTGTTTCAGTGAGCTTTCTTAGCAATCCTTACCGTAACCTTCACCTTCTTTTTGCAGCTACTACGGTAAATTCACACATGGCAAGTTACTACTGAATAAAATGCCTGAAGATGAAATCTGCCTCATAGGGCTTATGTACATTTCTTGCACAAAGCAATTAAATAGATTCAGATGTTGTATTGAATGGATTTTGTACACAAATATACTTCTTCAGTAACAGTTTTCTATGTATTGACATTAAATTTCCATTATCACCATGTGTTAGTATAGCAAGCATATTCACAAATACTTTAACTGGGCTATCATTGTAGGTCCAGTTCACATGTTCAGGATTTCAAACTGAAATTTGCAGAAAATTTTCAATGCACATCCAAAAAAAAAAAAAAATGTAGCATGTCACACATTTTTAGCAGATTCCGTCCATTGATTTCAAAGAGATTTGCAAATCTGGATATAATCCTCCAAAACACATGCCGATTATATCAAGGACTGTAGGTCCAGAATCTAGTAATAAACTCAAAAAGGTGAATATTGTTCCCCTTCTGATACTATTATGAAGGTGTCTGGGTGTACGGTGTCCAAAAGAGGTCTTTTTGGCAATATGTTAACAAAATTTTGAAGTAGATAGCACTCAAATTATGATTTCATTAGCACCTGAGAGTCTATAGTAATACCACAGGCGTAACTTCAATCTTAATATACTCAAAAAGTGCTTCTTGTAGTTAAAGTAATGCAATATGGTGGCTGCTGCACTGATACAGTACGTACTTCTCGTCAACACACTTATACAGTTTGAGAAAATGTAAGTCTATTGTGACCTACAAACAAATCTCCTGAGTTAAACTTGGCATCTCATTTGGTAGCTAATACTGCAAAATCACATGATCTCACAGTCCCGGAGAAGGTAGATTTTACCAACCTGAATCTGGAAGTGTACGGAAGGCTTAACTCTCTCCAGTGGCCAAGGATCTTTGAACTAGCCATAAATAGTAAGATTGTTGGTGAAGTTGGTCAAAATCATAAGCTAAAAGGGAAAAAAAAAAAAAAAACACAGTTTAATATTTTTTTTTTTATACTTACCTGACAATAATGTAGAAATATACACAATGGTGTCACGTAAAGACAACAAAAAACACCTTCACAATCAACTAGAAGTGTTATAAAAATAAATTTTTATCAATATGTTTAAAACACCAGAACCCAAATAAAAAGTAGGTAAATAATGGGCTGTAAAGTGTAGAGTGCAATACAGAAAATGTTCTATTAATAGAAAGGATCAAAATGAAGGGGATAGGAAAGCGGATGAGGGGATCTAAGTGAAAGTAATGTAATGTGCAGTGGTCATGCTGAAAAAGAACCTCCTCATCATAGTGTCCCCTCTGATAAGGTGTTTGGCCAGGTTGGAGATGAGCAAAAAAAGGATTAATTTCTCAGAAACTATACCGGCAAAACAGTGGTAATGGAACCCGCCTCAAAGTCGGCATGGACTTGGCTGCGGGGAAACCCAAGTCGCTACCCCTGACGTGGCTATTCACAGTGACAGCCGAAATGCAGGTGACTGAGTCCAGGCAGGTATCAAGCAGATATAACGGCAGAATACAGCAGAATCCAGGAACCTGGGTATCAGGCAGACAGGCAAGATGGCAGGATACAGCAGAAACCGGAACCTAGGTAACAGACATGCAAGACAGCAGGAACAGCAGGGTAAAATGTACACAGGAACAGACAGAAATAATGACAGGTAACAGCAGGAAGCAATGGTCAGGAGCTCACATGAACATTAATGAACTGACCAGGAACAGAGGCAAGAAGTTCCTTATATGTCAGGAGATCGAAGGTCAATGAATATAAAATTGGGATACTGGCCCTTTAAGCTCTTCCCGCCGTAGCCTATTTTTTTTTTTTCAAATTCTTTTTCCCCTCCCCACCTTTCCATAGCCATTAATTTTTTTATTTTTTCATCTACATAGACATGAGGGCTTTTATTTTGCGGGACAAGATGCACTTTATAATCGTGTCATTCATCATACCAATGTATATACTGGAAAACGGCAAAAAAATCTAAGTGGGGCAAATGTGAAAAAAACATACTTGCACCTTGTTTGTGGGTGGTTTGATTTACGGCACTCAATCTTCAGTAAAAATGATGAGTTATCTGTATTCCACAGGTTAATACAAATCCGGCAGTACCAAACATGTATGGTTTTCATTATGTTTTGGTAACGTAAAAAGATTTTCTATTTCTGAAATTTTCTGCCACCAATAACTTTTTTGTACTACGGACTTGAATGATGGAGCATTTTTTGCTGGCTGAGGTGTACTTTTTATTGGTATCACTTTGGAAAACATGCAACTTTTTTGATCAAACTTATTCCAATTTTTAGGGATTGTGAAATGACCCCAAAAAAATGCAGTCTGTGGCGTTTGGAATTTTTTTTATTCCTACGTGTTTAGCATAATGGATAAATGATGTTATATTTTAATAGATTGGACTTTTTCAGACGCCATGATACCAAATATGTGTAACTTTTTATTATTTATTTACTATTTTTTATATTTGCAAAATAGCAAAAGGGGGTTGATTTGAACTTTTAATAAATATATATTGTTTTACTCTTTAAAACATTTTTTTTTACTTTAACTTTGAGACCCCCTAGGGTACTGCACCACCAGGAAGTAGTAAAACAGAAAACATGGCAGCAATGGAAACCTTCACAAGGATTCCAGCTTACATGTTAACCAATCGGGAGGCCGCAATTTTGCCGTGGGTACCCCGATCAAATTGAGGAACGGAGCGCGGCACCGTTTTTCATTGATTTAAACACCATGACCATCTTTGCCGTGGCATCTAGGGAGTTAGACAGCACAGGATGGCTCCAGCACCATCCCGCACTATTACCATTGAGTGTTAGCTGCAGTTAGCTTCTAGCACCCGGCAGCCCATTGTCGGCACAATGACGTACTCATACGTCATATGTCGGTAATGGGAGAGTGTGCAGACCCAGACAGAAAGAGGAGTGAAGACAGGTGAATAGCAGCAATAACAATGGAAAGAGCAACAGGAATAGAAACCAGTGACACAAACTGTATATATGTATTGTAACAGAGCTCTAGGTCGCAGTTTTCTGACACGGGATTGGTTTCATCAGGAGGTTTTTAACAGGTGCCATTGAGGGGCCTGGTCTTGTTGGGGAAGATTACTGCTAGATTACTGACATGCGTAGTAGCCGTTAACATGGCTGTAATACAGCTACGTATGGCTGGCTTCCTGGAATGGCTATAGTGATGGATGGGAGGCCATTCCTATTTTATAGGTTTTACCATGTTTGTAAAAGCCTGGTGCCACAAGAAAGCAGGGGGTGTGGTCGGCTGCCTGGAGCTGGGAGTGACAGCTGAGGAGAGGCTCTTACCTCACTAGGCTCATGCTGTATGTTGAGAGCACACTGCTGGTGGTGATGGATGGTAGGTTCATACCACAGTTAGCGAGGGACTCACTGTGTGTGGAGTTAGTGGCCAGAAGGTCTTCTATTTTATTTGTTTTTTTGTTTCTGTTTGAGTTTAACTGTACCGCTGAAGAATAAAGCTGGCTGAGGTGAGTGTTGAACAGGAACTGTATGGTCCATGTGACATGTTGGAGTGTCAGCCAACTTACCAACAGCGGCAATCCCGTGAACTAATGACCCAAGGACGGTCCATGATGGCGTCCAAATGTGAGTGAGGCATCACAGTATATATATAAATAAATATAAAAATTAATGTACTCTGAAGTTTGCTATTGGATAGGCTTAATAGTTTATTATTGCCTGCAGCTTGCTTCTGTAAAGACAAAAGTGGGAAAATACATGAAAATATTATTTATTCATTATATGAAATAAAAGAGAACAAAAAAGTAGCTTAAATTAATCACAAACAACCATATCAAGCTGATAGTGTCCCTGACTGTTTTAGTGCCACAGTCTAGAAATGTTGCCCTCAATCAGTAAGGGCATGTCCCCACTGCACGGGTTTTCGGCCGGTTTTTCAGGCGGTTTGCGGTTTTTCAGACCGCCTGAAAAACTGGCCGAAAATGAGCACAATTGTGCTCTATGGAAAACCCGTGCAGCAGTCCCCACTGCACGGGTTTTCCGCCCGACTGTTTTGTCGCCGGCGGACCGGCGGCAAAACATTGTACATGCACAATCTTCCGTCCGGTTTCCGGACAGAATCTGTGCATGTCTATGGGAGGGGGAGGGCTGTTCTCCGCTCATCGCGGAGAAAAGCCGTCCCCCCCGCGGCCGTGAGGACGGCCGCAAAACAGGACGAATACCGGCCGGCAAACTGGCCGGTATTTGTCCTGTGCCGTGTGTACGGCCCCTAATAGTGTCACATAGTTCTAACAAAAAATAATTGCACTAGGCAGATATCTTTCCTCCAAATTACTGTGCCAACATAGTGCTTCTACAATAATTATACCAGAATGTGTCAATTGAAGTCCTCTCAGAGTGCCAAGCAGAGTATCCCTAATTCTAATAGTGTTTACAGTGTTCTCAAAATGACTAGTGACTCTAATACTATTAGTTGAAAAAAAAAAAACTGCTCCCCTCCAAAAATAAAATAAAATAATAATTGTGCCAGTCAGATTAACCCTATAAAGATATAGGGTGACATGTCTGAAAAGTGGCGTATCCATGCCAGTTTTAGGTGCATTAAATCAGTGTAAAATGTACCATTAACAGTGCCTAAATACTGTACCCCAAATATGCCAGAGTACCACCATAGTGCGAAGCAACATGTCTCTGACTGTAACAGTGCTCAATATTCCCACAATAAATTTTGTAATCAGAGGTTCCCTTTGTGCCCACTAGTACTAGGTGTTCCCAAATAGATTGCCTAAACTTTATGCACCAAACAACAAAAAAAATAAAATACTTAACTCACCTTGCCCTGTTTTCATGCCAAAACCAGTAGGATAAATCTGCAGCCTATGCACAAGCCTGTAGCCTGTGCAGGCATTGACATCATCACCATCATCATCATCAGCCTTAGAGATGGGCGAATTTCTCAAAAATTCGGTTCGCTCACTTCGCCGAATTTCGTGACAAAAATAACTTCGGTCCGAATTACGTCGGGACGAATCACGTTAAAAAAACAGCTATTTCCAGGCTGCACAGAGCCTGCAGGGTGCTGTAGAACGTTGTGTCATGCATAAATATGCAGAGGGAGCTTGGTTTGGTCTTCATACAATGTTGTGTTTTAGTATTAAACGCACATGACTGCCGCTGCTCTTAGAAACGCTTAACTATTAAATTCCCTGGGAACTTAAGAGGGCAAAACTGACCAAAAAACTGAAGCGGGAATGTTGCCTGATAAAGTCATGCCAGCGAAAGCTGAAAAAAAACAAGCTGAGAGTTCAAGTGGCAACATTAGTGACAGAGTGTGGAGGTGACGGAGGCAGCAACAGCAGCATGAGGTCAGACAGTGGCACAATGACATTCTGGAGGTGGCAAAAACAGGAATAGGCCACAGAGTGGCACAATGACACAGTGTGGAGTTGACAGCATCAACAGCAGCAGCATGAGGTCAGAGAGAGGCACAATGACATTCTGGAGGTGGCAAAAACAGGAGTAGGCCACCGAGTGGCACAATGACAGAGAGTGGAATTGACGGTGGTAGCAGCATGAGGTCAGACAGTGGCACAAAGACATTCTGGAGGTGGCATTAACTGCAGTAGGCACCTAAGTGGAACAATGACAGTGAGTGGAGGTCACGGCAGCAGCAGTATGAGGTCAGACAGTGGCACAATGACATTCAGGAGGTGACAAAAACAGGAGTAGGCCACAGAGTGGCACAATGACACTGTGTGGAGGTCACGGCAGCAGCCACAGCAGCAGCATGAGGTCAGACAGTGGCACAATGACATTCTGGAGGTTGCAAAAACAGGAGTAGGCCACAGAGTGGCACAATGACAGAGAGTGGAGGTGACGGCGGCAGCAGCATGAGGTCAGACAGTGGCACAATCACATTCTGGAGGTGGCAAAAACAGGAGTAGGCCACAGAGTGGCACAATGCCAGAGATTGGAGGTGACGGCGGCAGCAGCATGAGGTCAGACAGTGGCACAATCACATTCTGGAGGTGGCAAAAACAGGAGTAGGCCACAGAGTGGCACAATGACAGAGAGTGGAGGTGACGGCGGCAGCAGCATGAGGTCAGACAGTGGCACAATCACATTCTGGAGGTGGCAAAAACAGGAGTAGGCCACAGAGTGGCACAATGACACAGTGTGTAGGTTACGGCAGTAGCCACAGCAGCAGCATGAAGTCAGACAGTGGCACAATGACATTCTGGAGGTGGCAAAAACTGGAATAGGCCACAGAGTGGCACAATAACACAGTGTCTAGGTCACGGCAGCAGCCACAGCAGCAGCATGAGGTCAGACAGTGGCACAATCACATTCTGGAGGTGGCAAAAACAGGAGTAGGCCACAGAGTGGCACAATGACAGAGAGTGGAGGTGACGGCGGCAGCAGCATGAGGTCAGACAGTGGCACAATGACATTCTGGAGGTGGCAAAAACTGGAGTAGGCCACAGAGTGGCACAATGACAGAGAGTGGAGGTGACGGCGGCAGCAGCATGAGGTCTGACAGTGGCACAATAACATTCTGGAGGTGGCAAAAACAGGAATAGGCCACAGAGTGGCACAATGACACAGTGTCGAGGTCACGGCAGCAGCCACAGCAGCAGCATGAGGTCAGACAGTGGCACAATCACATTCTGGAGGTGGCAAAAACAGGAGTAGGCCACAGAGTGGCACAATGACAGAGAGTGGAGGTGACGGCGGCAGGAGCAACAGCATGAGGTCAGAGAGTGGCACAATGACACAGTGTGGAGGTTACGGCAGTCGCATCAGCAGCAGCATGAGGTCATAAAGTGGCACAATGACAGAGTGTGGAGGTGGGTGGCAATACCAGTCCCTGGTAAAGATGGTTGGTGGCAGATGGAGAAACTGTCAGCAGATGTGTGGCATCAGGTGGGTGGCGGCATCAGAATTGTGGCTGAGGCAGGTAGTTTGAACCCAGACTCATTTCTCACAGTTTGGGTGAGGCGTCATGGCTGATGTAGTCTGACGCCTAAGGCATTGGTGTGTGGAAATCCTGGCCGATCCACGCCTGATTCATCTTGACCAAGGTCAGTCGTTCCACATTTCCCGTGGACAAGCGGGTTCTCCTTGGGGTAACGATGGCCCCCGCCGCATGAAACACCGCTCTGATGCCACACTATGGCCGGGGCGGGACAGCTTCTCCACTGCAAACTGGGCAAGTTGCGGAAACACATCCAGTTTGGCTGCCCATTAGTCCAGCGGATCTTCTAACTGGGGTGGCAGAGTGCTGTCCAAGTAGGCCACTACTTGTTGGTTCAGGGCCTGCTCCAGGTCCTGCTGTTTGTTGTGGCGACTGCCTCCCCTCACTAGGCGGGTGAAGGAAGCTGCTCTTTCAGTGACTCCAGACTTGGGTTTGGGCTGCTGATGGAGCTGGTACTGCTCTACCCCCCCCCCTTTCCCCAGCAGCCGAGCAGAAAGTACATGAGCGCTGAAGAAACCCCGGTCAGACCTGTCAGAGGAGGGACGATGCCGCACATAGGCAAACGGCCAATTTATACGGAGGATTTCCCTATAGTATTTGAGTTTGTCCTCCCTCTCAATAGCTGGGAAAAAGGCTCCCATTTTGGACCGGTAGCGAGGGTCCAATAGGGTGGAGATCCAGAAGTCATCCCTCTGCCGGTTGCTGCTGATGGAGCTGGTACTGCTCCTACCCCCCCCCACCTTCCCCCGCAGCCGCGGCAGTAGTCATGAGCGCTGAAGAACCCCCGGTCAGACCTGTCAGCGGAGGGACGATGCGCACATAGGCAGCAGCCAAAATGACTACGGAGGATTTCCCTATTATTTGAGTTTGTCCTCCCTCTCAATAGCTGGGAAAAAGGCTCCCATTTTGGACCGGTAGCGAGGGTCCAATAGGGTGGAGATCCAGAAGTCATCCCTCTGGCCGGATAGCTGACTATTCCGGCTGCTTACATAGCCAGGCAAATCCAGCATGCTGCGGGCCATCTGCAACATGTGACTCAGAGGGCTTCACTGCCTCCATCTCACTGTTATACTGCACGGTGCTTGTGGGTTCTCTGCTCTCAATCTTCCATCATTCTCCATCTAACTCCTCCTCCTGCTGCCTTCTCTGCTCTTCCTCTCCTTGTCACCTGGGTAAAAAACCACTCATTTTCCACAAGGACAATGACTTTCTGCTCCAATCGTCTCTCCTCCTCATCCACTCAATTTTCAAGTCCCCACTGGACACATGTGGCTCGCTCGGAGATGTAGTCCGCACGTTCTCCATTACCTTGCCTCCAGACAGATTTTTCCTTAAAGCATATGTTCCAGGAAAGAAGCAGTGGGAATGACGTTGTTTCGATCCCGCTAGTCCTGCGACTGACAGATCACGTGGCCTCCCTCGAATGGCCTCTACACAAACGGGCAGGTGTCACGCATTGTGCCGCACTGGCTGACATTCAAGTTAATCAGGGGAGTACTCCTGTCCGAAAGGGATCATCAAATAATCGTTAATGGCCATTTCTGTCTGTGTCATACAGTCGGTCCAACATGTGCAGACATGGGAATTCCATCGGGTGGAAAAATGATCGCATATCAGAGCTTGTTGGGGGAGCCGTTCTTGCCCATGCAACTCGAGGAGGATGTTCTTGGCTTTTGTAGGAATGGATGAAGATAGAAATGACATGCACAGTTTCCTGGCCATTGTTCAGAACTTCTGAAGATCGGTGGAAGACTTCAGGAACCTTTTCACAACCGATTGAAAAACCACATGCCCATGAAGGGCGCATGGACCATCCTCCATCTGGTGCAAGCGCGCGATCAATCCACATGTTCCGTCCGTTCGTCCGTCACCATGTGTGTTTCCGTATGAGTTGGCGCTGGAGAAAAAGCCACACATCGATTTCTTGCTGCATGACGCGGAGCAGTTCCTCCCTGTGTTGCATTTTGTTCGCCGCGGAAAGCATAGGTGTAGAAATGCGAGACACCGCTGTGCCTCCTTCACATGGTGGTATGATGGAGCAGTACTCTGTGGAGGCTGAGATGGTGGTTGGTGAGTGGTGGAGGAGGGAGGGCGGACATTGGCGAGGAGCCGCAGTTTGATAACGTGGAGGAGAAAGACGGGACTTCCTGTCCAAGTTGTTGGTGTTGCGCTGGGCAGATAGGGCACATCTCACCCAGTGGCAGATAGAAAGGACTTTGTTACTCACTCCTAGACCGTAGGTTAACTGCTCCAGACGTCCGCGCTTGCCGTTTGCACCTTGGAACAACACCCGATAAGCTAAAGGAATGGCCACCTTATGTTCTACATATTTATGAAGTGCTGGTACTGCCTTTTTAGGAAAGAAATTAAGGCTTGGGAAAACTTCTCCTCTCGGATCGGCACAAGCCATTAGTTCTCGGAATGGTGCCAGAGTCCACCATATGGAAATGGGAGGGGACTGCACGTTCCAAACAACATGGACTGGAGGTAACGGTCAGCTTTTTGCACCTTTGGTGGTTGGATGAATACTGTTGTCTCTTTGCAATTGCCTCGCATGAACGACTGCTGGCGCCATGAGTACGAGGAGCAGAGCATCTGGACCCGGGAGATGATGTCAAGAGAACAGTCTCCACCACGCGCCCTGCCCCTCCCCGCCCCCACACCCGCCCACCCCCCCCCTGGTGGAGCTTGACTGGCTGCATGCGGCATGCATGCCCACTGGGCGCTGCTGATGCATGCTGTTGCGCGGCGGCAGGATGGACCACCACATTGAGCCACGTTTTACCAGGCACCGGATGTGTGACGCATGCATGTGTTGACGCAGGGCCGAGTGGTGCCAACGTTTGGCTCCCTGGCCATGCTTCAATTTCTGCTAAAGTATTCTACATATACCATATTCGGCTCCTCGGTGTCTCTAGCAAAGAACTGCCACACCGCGAGTCATCCGGATTATACGCCAACGCTCCGCACTTGGAGTTGACTACTGCCAACGCTGCCTCGCTGAGCCCTGTGCCGCTACTCTTCACTTTGGACCTGCGAAGAGGGTTTTTTTCACCGTGGCCGCTTGGCTCCCGACCTTCACACGGGCTGCTATCCTGCTGACTCACGGCCACGCAACCCACTTGCTGGCTGCGCCGCAGCCTGACGCGCAAGCTGACGCCCTCTTCTCCTGACGATGATGAAGCCCTTGCCTCACCCGGCTCCCTCGTGCCGTCGGCTACATCATCATCTATTTCATCTATTTGTGTTTCATCATCATTGCCGTCCTCATCACCGGTCTTGGTATGCAGAGGCTGACCCCTCACAACATGACCTCCCATGCCACTCTCCACATCTATACTTTGCCACCTACTGCAAGAAGCAGGGGATATTGGCCCTATTTCTTCACTGCCAAGTAGCTGCTGACTGCCCTCCTCAAATTGTTCATCCTCGCTATATAGTGGCGCTGAGCCCAGACCACATAGTAGATATCTGGTGAGGGAAACCCCGGATGGGACAGAGGCGGGTTGAGGACAGGTGAGGGCCGCTGACCCGCTTCCGGGCCATGCCAACTAAGGGTTGTGTCTGACATTCCCACCGACTCTTGGCTGTGGTAATCAGATGTCATCTGGGAGGAAGTGGATGACCTAGTCAACCAATCAAGAACCATTGGGTTGCTGAACAACACACGGGCGCTAGATGACAGCGGCAGTTGTGGCCTCACCGAGTGACCCCTGCTGCGACGTCCCCTTGCTGTGCTGCGACCTGGGCCTGAAATGTTTGTGCCTCTGCCACTCGCAGGTGAAGAGCCTGCCACCTCTCTCTCTGACATACTGTTTGTTCTAAAATGTACAGACACTGTTTGATTGAAGAAAATCTGAAATATGATAAATACACACCCTGTTTTTGACTCCAAATGAACCCAGTAAACAAGCTTGGGTAACCCTTGGATATAAATTGCACTCCACAAATGGGCAGGGAAAAAAGGACTTGTATGTGCCGTTTAAAAACTCTGTGGGATTTTACTGAATGTAAAGCACAAACAGGCTTAATTAACCTTCGGATATGAATTATGCTACAGAATTTTCTTTTGTGGCGGTGAAAAAGAAAGTTTCTTTTACTGAGTACATCTGCAGAAAAATACTTAGTTAACCCCTGGATGTAAATTGCGCCAAACAATTGAGCAAAACACAAACTACTATCTTTGTAGCGTGGTTACAATGGCGTGTTTTTTACGCTACAACAACAAGAGAAAAAATTTTTAATTTAACCTTCGCTTGTGAATTATGCTACAGGAAAAATGTATTTTTGGCGGTGAAAGGACGGTTTATTTTAGTCACCACAGCAGCAAAAAAAACGCTTAATTAACCCTGGATGTAAATTGCGCCAAAAAATTGAGCAAAACCCCAAACTACTAGCTTGTAGCGTGTTACAATGGCGTGGGTTTTTTTCGTACAAAAACAAGAGAAAAAATTTTAATTAACCTTTACTTGTGAACTTGCTACAGGAAAAAAAGATTTTTGGCGGTGAAAGACGGTTTATTTTAGTCACCACAGCAGCAAAACAACGCTTAATTAACCCTGGATGTAAATTGCGCCAAACAATTGAGCAACCACAAACTACTAGCTTTGCAGCGTGTTACAATTTCGTGTTTTTTACGCTACACAACAAGAGAAATTTTTTTAATTATCCTTCGCTTGTGAATTATGCTACCGGAAAAATGTATTTTTTGGCGGTGAAAGACGGTTTATTTTAGTCACCACAGCAGCAAAACAACGCTTAATTAACCCCTGGGTGTAAATTGCTTCAAACAATTGAGCAACCACAAAATACTAGCTTTGCAGCGTGTTACAATTTCGTGTTTTTTACGCTACACAACAAGAGAAAAAATTTTAATTAACCTTCGCTTGTGAATTATGCTACAGGAAAAATTTATTTTTTGGCGGTGAAAGACGGTTTATTTTAGTCACCACAGCAGCAAAACAACGCTTACTTAACCCCTGGATGTAAATTGTGCAAAAGAATTGAGCAGCCAAAAATGAAGTGGTATTTCTATTGTAAAAGCTCTGTTTCTTTAAATGAATACAACAGGAACACACTTAGATCACCCTTGGATATTCAATATGCTGTGAGTAGATAGCATTAAAATGTATATGCAGCTGCACTGGACACACACTGGACTTCAGATCCAATACCCCACAAAATCAGAAATAGAACGTTAAGAGAAGCAGTCTCTGAGACAAGCTGAGACACCCCCCAAAAATCGCTGTATAAAAATCAGTTCTTCGGTAAGAGTTATAACAAGCAGCTGTGGCAGCACCTTCCCTGCTCAGTACAGTGACAGCGGTATGAGCTCCCAGCGTCGCGCCCGGACTTATATAGTGCGATGACGTCACAGAATCCCGCCGGTCTCTGATTGGCTTCATCTCTGCACATGTCATGCAGGCTATGCCCTTCTTCCTCCCAGTGTGCTTTGCCCCATATAACGCCATGTGCTCGTAGCCATTTTATCAATCAAAAGCACACTTCGTTCACGCGAAGAACCCCACACTTCGACTTCGTTCAGAACCGAAGTTCTCCTGAAATTCTAAACGAATTCCACTTCGTTAGAATCAATTGGCCCATCTCTAATCAGCGTGCTTTGGTCCACCATCGAACTGTTATCCAGTACTCTAAGTGCTCAGACAGTGTATGGGGAACATTAAAAACCCAGTATATATGGTACACATACATCATTTTATAGCATATACACATTTATATAATACATTTACAACAAAAGGTCCCTAAACAATTGTCTTAAGGGGTCACACAAGACTGTGTTGCAATGAAGAGAGTACAAAAGACTGTTTCTTGGAGATTCAGGTTAAGCCTGTCAGAGATATACACAACATATTTATTACCTATTCATAAGCTCAATAAAACCATTCAAGCAACTCTGTTTGTCTTGCTGTGCTACCTCAACTCACTGGTATTACAGATGGATCAAAAACAGGACACATTACCGCTTTTCAATGAAATGGGGGCCCTCTCTACACATCACAAGGCCTCTGTGGCTTCCTATTCTGTTTTACCAACTGGCAACTCCATGTTCCTACTTCACAGTTGCCATCAGAATCTGTTACAGTATAGCGACTTATACACTTTATTACGTGTGAGAGGAGACAGTAAATTTCATGTCACTTGTGAATTGCTGGTAACCTTCAAGGGCCACCTTCTAATAACTGCGGCTCCTGCAAGTAAAATAGTAAAATAATAAAAGAAGTAGTGATGCCATCGGGGCAGTGAGGTGATCATTCCATTTCAGAGTGGTGGGGGTGCAATACGGCAGGACTGTGAGGGAGAAAGTATATAGGGGAGACAGAATGAAAATGTAATGCTTGCGGGGGTAAGATGAAAAAAATAGTAAGGGGTAAGGTACAATGATTCTGTAATGGGGAGCTGTGATGTTGCAGGTGTTGGGGGAGGAGATCATGCTATAAGAAGAACACTAAGGGTGTGTTTACACGGCAGAGACCAAATACCGGTAGGGAAATACCGACCGGTATTCGGTCTGTTTTTGGCATGCAGTTTGCGGATTCAACCCATCACCCTTTGCACCCACCTCTTCATGTTCTGCCCAAAAAACGGCTGGAAGAATGAACATGTTCTAAGCTTTTTGGACCACCGACAGTGTCAAAAACCATCCAGCGGAAAATCCGTGCAGTGAGGACTGCTGCACGGATTTTGTATTAATATTAATGTAAAAGGCTGAAAGTCGGTTTACAGACAGCTTTCAAATCTGAAAACCGTCTGTAAAACCGACGGAAAACCTGTGCCGTGGGCACAAGCCCTAATTCTTCTAGGTACACTTGCACTCAATTCTTGAAGGAACTCAGCAGGGAGGTTATTTCAAACATCTTGGAAAATGAAAACCAGATCTTCTGTGAATGTAGGCTACCTCAAATTAATACTTCTGTCTTCTAATGAGTATATTGATGCACAATTGGCCCTAGGTGTCTAGCTGACAAAGTAGTGTCTGGTCCTTGATGTATAAATGCAAATTAAGCCAGTTCCAGACATGTGCAGTTTATATGTAATTGAAATGCACACTGTTATAAAGTTAGGTTATGGCCAATATTCACCCCCTGTGGAAGCAATTGAATACGCGAAACGTGTGTTGGGGTTACAAGTTTTACCCTCCAGCTATCTTCTTACTAGGTAGAGTATCATCTTTTGCTACGTAGCGTGAATCTTTGGTGCATATTTCTAGTCCTTATCCCCATGTCTATGCCAATCAGGATGATTATACGTGTTTAGGGGCTATATATAGATATAATTGACATGGGTGATAGATACATTTTCTTCTGATAATACATGCACAAAGATATAGATTACATGGATTTAAGTAGCATACAGATAAAATTACATCGTTTAGTGTCGGTAGTGTGGATTTATGCTATACTTGTTATATATTTGGTGACCTATTTACCTCACAAAGTTTTTATGTGTTTTTAATATTTTTGGATTAATAAAGATTTTGATATGTTGAGATCGTATACTCTCGTTTGTGCCAGTTTCTGATATGTATTGCATTTTTTGAGAGTGATCTAGATATGAAAGGGGGCCGGATAGTGTATAGGCCCAGCCTTACAAGCAATTTGGGTGTTATATTGGTGTACTTTATGGCCAATATGCACAGTTAACCATGTTTATTTGGGTCTTTTATTTTGGCTCTGTGTTTCTGTAATCTGCATTTTGGCTTTGTTATTTAGTCCTTGTATTGTTCAGATATCTGAACCCTATATGGTTTCTAGTTTGCACTCTGGACTACTTTGTAGTTTACTTTGTACTGTTTTCTTTGTACTGATATCTATGTTATCTATGGCTCTAGTACGTGTACCCTTTAAAGTTATTTTATTTTGCACTCTATATGGTTTCTGTGTGGCAGACTTATTTGCACACTGTGTGGTTGTAATGAAATATTAATATTTACAATGACAAATACTGTACAACTGACACATTCTACTATTCACTGTTGCTAAAATTGTATATTTTTGCAGCATTTGTAATGAAATAATTTAATTCATTTGTTTGACAGGTTTGACTTTGATTTGATTTCTTTAATTTAAGAAATACTCATTTCTTTCATTTGCATAAATTGCCACTTTTACGTTTCCAGTGTCTAGAACAGTAGTAAGTTTTCTTTCCATCCATAATTTAAAAAAAGACTTTATAATGAATAATTAAAACATACAGGCAAACTATTTTAAATTAAATTTATTTAAATTTCTCTGAGCTTAAGCCATTTCATACGTGATTTGAAGATTTTATACTATATTTTAGGCTTCTAACGTAACACTTTGTTACATATCAACAGTGTCTTAAAGAGGACCTATCAGTGCTGATATAAATACAAAAACTGTCAGAGGATGAAATTATTGATAAAAATTTTTATCAAACAAATACGATACACAATTTGATTGATTTTCCTCAGTATTACAGGAACAAAGGTTTTACTTTCAGTTTAACAAAGTGAGGTCAAAATCTATTGAAATCCTCTATTCCTCTGAGAGGTACCAACTGTGTGGGAGAGATGATTCTGTTCAGCATTTAAATAGTGAATTGAACTGTGTGCTCAGGGCTGACCAGGATTAATATTTCCATATTATTTCCCATGTTCATTGCTTTTTTGAGTCGTTGGTCCATATTGAACAATGGAAGCATTGCTTTTCTCATTATTTTCATATGAACAGCATAGACGATTCACAAACCTGGTGAATTTATGCACCAGTGAACCTATAAAACTCGAATCAGGTGCACATATTCCTCACCTCCAAATAGAAGCCTAAACTTTACTTCATACAATTAGGGCCACATGAAAGCTGTCTAGGTCTAAAACTCACTTTGGTGCCCATAGCAACCAATCAGAACACCCCTTTCATTTCATATAGTGCACTGGAAAAATGAGAGAGGCGCGCTGACTGGTTGGTATGGGCAACAAAGTGAGTTTTAGAACTAGACAGTTTCATACATGTGGCCCTAAAGTGGTACTTTTCTGATGTGTAAAGATTTCTCTGTGTATAATCATCAGAGGTGGGTTCTAGGTCCTCTTCTCTTTTCACTCTACACAGCCCCCAGTGGACAAACCATCAAATAATTTGGCTTTCAATATCATCTCTATGCTTATGACACACAATTATACACCTCTTCCCATGACATCACTCCTGCCCTGCTACAAAACACCCGTGACTGTCTGTCCACTGTCTCTGATATCATGTCCTCTCTCTATCTCAAATTAAACCTTACTAAAACTGAACTTTTTGTCATTCTGTCATCTACTAATTAACCAAACCCTAATATTTCTCAGTGTGTGGTGTTACCATAGGTCTTAGGCAGCAGGCCCGCTGTCTTAGGGGTCATACTAGATTCTGATCTGTCACCCCTTCCTTATATTCATTCCCTTGCCCACTCAGTCACCTGCACCTCAAGAACATCTCCAGAATTCATTCTTTTCGCACTGTGTAAACAACTCAAACTCTTATTGTTGCCCTTAAACTTACTCATTGTCACGGACGCCCCTGCGACCACTGTCCCAGGTCGCAGGCGCGTCCGTGCCCCTGCTTCCAGCGGAGCCCCGTCCCGCACGTCGGGTTCGGGGTCCGCTCGTGTCCCGGCCCCTGCCAGCGTTCACTTACCCGGCCGCGCTCCTGCTCTGTCTGGCTCCGTCTCCCGGCGCGTAGCTCCACCCCTAGGGGCACGCGCGCCGGCATTTTGAATTTAAAGGGGCAGTGCGCCGGTAATTGGCTCATTGCCAGGAACTGCTCCTATTTAGTCCGGCCCCTTCCTGCTGGCCCCCTGCCGGATCCTTGTTGTATTCTCCAAGGTGAAAAGCTGTCCAAAGTGTTCCAGTCTTGTCTACCGTGTACCGACCTCCTGCCTACGTTTACCGACCACGAACCAGAGCCGCCTGTCCTGACCTTCTGCTTGTCCACCGTCTACGAACCAGAGCCGCCTGTCCTGACCTCCTGCCTGTCCCCGACTACGAGCCTGCCTGCCGATCCTGTACCTCGTACCCTTGGCCGCCACCGCAGGCAAGCCCCGCCAGTGGTAGTGACCTGGTGGACACCCGCCGCAGCAAGACCATCCCGCTTTGCGGCGGGCTCTGGCGAATACCGGGTCCCACTTAGATTCCACTCCCTGGTGTGGGCTTACGCCATCGCCTGCGGTGGTCCCGTGGATCCACCTCCAGACCGTAACAGTAGGATCCGGCCATGGATCCCGCCAAGGTGCCGTTACCCAGCCTGGCGGATCTGACGACCGTTGTTGCCCGCCAATCACAGCAACTCGGTCAACAGGCACAGCAACTTACCCAGCTATCTACCATGTTGCAGCAACTCGTCACCGTCCAGCAGCAGCAGCCTTCGCCAGCTCCAGCGGTTGTTCCTGCCCCTACGGCTCCTGCGGTCCTGAGGGGTCCCAAGCTTCGCCTGTCGCTCCCATCTAAGTTCGACGGAGACCCGAAACTCTGCAGGGGGTTCATCGCCCAATGCTCTATGCACGTGGAGCTAATGTCTGATCAGTTCCTGTCTGAACGTGCGAAGGTGGCGTTCGTGGTTAGCCTCCTCGCCGGGAAGGCCCTGGCATGGGCTACACCCCTATGGGACAGAAACGACCCAGTGACGGCGGATCTACAGTTGTTCCTCAGTGAGTTCCGCAACGTCTTCGAGGAACCAGCCCGTGCATCCTCCGCTGAGACAGCCCTCCTAAACTTACGCCAGGGGGACCTGTCTGTAGGAGACTACGCGGTACAATTCCGTACTCTGGCCTCTGAACTGTCATGGAACGAGGCCGCTCTGTGTGCTACCTTCAAGAAAGGGCTCTCAAGCCGAGTTAAGGACGTCTTGGCCGCTAGAGACCTCCCGTCTTCCCTCAGTGACTTGATCCGGTTAGCAACCCGCATTGACGTACGCTTCCTTGAACGGGAGGAGGAACTTCGGCAAGAGCGTCAGTCAGCCCAACCTCGCCGGTTTCCTCGCCTGTCACCGGTGTTCCAGAGGCCCCCTGCGCCACAGTCGCCAACACCCACCGAGGAGCTCATGCAGATTGATCAGGCCCATCTCTCTGAGCAAGAGTTGGCCCAGCGTCGGCAAAGGAACTTGTGCCTCTACTGTGGCAGCCCAGAGTATTTTCGGAGGAACTGCCCAAAGCGTCCCAAGCCTGCGGGAAACTCCCGCACCTAGGATCTGTGGGAGAGGCATTCCTAGGTGCAACCTCCTCCTCTCCACGTCTGTTGATGCCTGTGCAAGTCATCTCAGAGACTGGTATCACGTTCCAAGTTCCGGCGTTTCTGGACTCGGGCTCCGCCGGGAACTTCATACACCAGCCCCTAGTGAAGCAGTATCGGCTTCCAGTGGTACGCCTGGAGAAACCGCTTGTCATCTCATCCGTCAGCGGGGAGCTGCTCAGTGACACCATCCAGTTCGTCACCAAGCCACTGTCCCTCCATGTGGGGGCGCTGCATAAAGAAGAAGTCTCCTTCTACGTGCCGCCTCGCTTCTCGTCGGCGATCCGTTGGGGTCCCAACTGTCGGGGGCGTTGTTTGGTGGCACCTCGCCCGGTGCTTCCCTGCTCTCGCGCTACCCTTCAGGAGCCGTTGCCCGGGCTGCCGCCCGAATATCTGGAGTACGCCGATGTGTTCTCTGAGAGACAAGCTGAGAGTCTTCCTCCGCATCGCCCATACGATTGCCCAATCGACTTACTGCCGGGTGCCAGTCCTCCCCGGGGCCGAGTCTACCCACTGTCGGTTCCTGAGACCCAAGCCATGTCCGAGTACATCCAGGAGAATCTCCGGAAGGGGTTCATCCGAAAGTCCTCGTCTCCCGCTGGCGCGGGGTTCTTTTTCGTGAAGAAGAAGGATGGTACCTTGCGGCCCTGCATAGATTACCGGGGCTTGAACAAGATCACGGTAAAGAACCGTTATCCATTACCGCTGATCACTGAACTGTTTGATCGCTTGCAGGGTGCCAAGATTTTCTCCAAGTTGGACCTGAGAGGGGCCTACAACTTGGTCCGAATCCGCAAGGGCGACGAATGGAAGACGGCCTTCAACACCAGGGATGGGCACTTTGAGTACCTGGTGATGCCCTTCGGACTGTGCAACGCTCCCGCCGTCTTTCAGGAGCTAGTGAATGACGTCTTCAGGGACCTCCTCCTCACCTGCGTGGTGGTCTACCTTGATGACATCCTGGTGTTCTCTCCTGACCTCGAGACCCACCGCAGCCATGTTCGTCAAGTACTGAGACGTCTCCGGGAGAACCACCTGTACGCCAAGCTAGGGAAGTGCCTCTTCCATCAGACTAGCCTCCCGTTTCTGGGGTACGTCATCTCTGACCAAGGCCTACGGATGGACCCAGCAAAACTGTCTGCCGTGTTGCAGTGGCCACGCCCAGTCGGGCTGCGGGCTATCCAGCGATTCTTGGGCTTCTGCAACTACTATCGCCAGTTCATCCCCCACTTCTCTACGCTGGTGGCTCCGATAGTGGCCCTCACCAAGAAACAAGCTAATCCACGCAGCTGGCCGGTCGAGGCCGAGGAGGCGTTCTCTAAGCTCAAGTCCGCCTTCTCTACGGCCTCTATCCTTGCACGTCCGGATTCCACGAAACCCTTCACACTGGAGGTGGATGCCTCATCTGTAGGAGCCGGAGCAGTTCTTACGAAACAAGGGCCCACGGGTAAGACTGTAACTTGCGGCTTCTTCTTCAAGACGTTCTCATCGGCCGAGAGGAATTACACGATTGGCGACCGGGAGCTACTAGCCATAAAATTGGCTCTGGAGGAGTGGCGTTATCTGCTGGAGGGCGCCCGTTTTCCCATCCGTATCTACTCGGACCACAAGAACCTCCAATATCTGCAGACGGCTCAGCGACTTAACCCATGCCAGGCTAGGTGGTCGCTCTTCTTCTCCCGTTTCGATTTTCAGATCCACTTCAGGCCAGCCGAGAAGAATGTGAGAGCTGACGCCCTCTCCCGTGCCTCCGACGTGGTGGGTGAAGATACTTCTCCGGAACACATAATTCCTCCAGAACGTCTCATCTCGGCAGCCCTGGTGGACCTCCGGAAGGTTCCTCCTGGAAGGACTTATGTGCGTCCTGCTCTTCGCAGACGTATCTTAAAATGGGGACATTGCTCATTGGTGGCTGGCCATCCCGGCGCCCGAAGAACCTTCTGCCTGATATCCCGGTTCTATTGGTGGCCAGAGCTGGAAAAGGATGTTAAGGACTTCGTTTCGTCTTGTGACTCCTGTGCCCGCAACAAGACGCCACGTCACAAGCCGGCAGGCCTACTTCAGCCACTTCCCATTCCCACTCAACCCTGGACCAACATTTCGATGGACTTCAGAACTGACCTTCCTCGTCGTCTGGCAACACCATTATTTGGGGGATTACGGATCGCTTTTCCAAAATGGCGCATTTCGTCCCATAGCCAGGTCTGCCATCTGCCTCCCGCCTGGCTGAACTATTCTTCCTCCATGTGTTTCGTCTGCATGGACTCCCTCAGCAAATTGTCTCGGACCGGGGAGTCCAATTTGTCTCCAGGTTTTGGCGAGCCCTGTGCAACCAACTTCAGGTGAAGCTCGACTTCTCTTCGGCCTACCATCCGCAGACGAACGGCCAGGTGGAGAGGGTCAACCAAGTCTTGGGATGTTACCTTCGCCATTTCGTCTCGGCACGTCAAGACGATTGGTCCAATTTACTGCCGTGGGCGGAGTTCTCCTACAACTCTCTTGAGTCTGAGTCCGCGGGGTCCTCCCCCTTCTACATCGTGTATGGCCTGCATCCCCGCCCTCCTCTCCCTCTGGCAACCTCCTCCGAGGTCCCGGCGGCGGACGCACTGGCCCAAGATATGAAGGTCATCTGGTTCGAGACCCGCCAGTCGCTGCTCCGCGCTTCCGAGCGCATGAAGACTCAAGCGGACAGAAGAAGAATTAGCCCTCCAGTCTTCTCCCCAGGTGACAAGGTGTGGCTCTCGTCTCGTTATGTCCGCCTAAAGATGCCTTCTCACAAACTGGGTCCCTATTTCCTGAGTCCCTTTGAGGTCATCAGCCGCATCAACCCGGTCTCATACAAACTCCTGCTCCCTCCTATGATGAGATTCCCCAATTCATTTCATGTCTCCTTATTGAAACCCCTGGTCCTTAATCATTTTTTTCCAGAAGGCTGTTCCTCCTCCATCTGTGGCTGATGCGCCCAATGTCTTCGAGGTCAAGGATATTCTGGGCATGAGGAGAACTAGGGGAAAGCTATACTTCCTGGTGGACTGGAAGGGGTTCGGTCCCAAAGAGAGGTCTTGGGAGCCGGAGGAGAATATCCTAAACCGCAGCCTCATCCAGAAATTTCTTCAGTCCAGTAAGAGAAGGGGGCCCAAGGGGTGAGGGGGGTACTGTCACGGACGCCCCTGCAACCACTGTCCCGGATCGCAGGCTTCCAGCGGAGCCACGTCCCGCTCGTCGGGTTCGGGGTCCGCTCGTGTCCCGGCCCCTGCCAGCGTTCACTTACCCGGCCGCGCTCCTGCTCTGTCTGGCTCCGTCTCCCGGCGCGTAGCTCCGCCCCTAGGGGCACGCGAGCGCCGACAGTTTTAATTTAAAGGGGCAGTGCGCCGGTAATTGGCTCATTTCCGGGCACTGCTCCTATTTAGTCCGGCCCCTTCCTGCCGGCCCTCGCCGGATCCTTGTTGTATTCTCCAAGGTGAAAAGCTTTCCAAAGTGTTCCAGTCTTGTCTACCGTGTACCGACCTCTTGCCTACATTTACCGACCACGATCCAGAGCTGCCTGTCCTGACCTCCTGCCTGTCCCCGACTACGAGCCTGCCTGCCGATCCTGTACCTCGTATCCTTGGCCGCCACTGCAGGCAAGCCCCGCCAGTGGTAGTGACCTGGTGGACACCCGCCACAGCAAGACCATCCCGCTTTGCGGCGGGCTCTGGCGAATACCGGGTCCCACTTAGAGTCCACTCCCTGGTGTGGGCTTACGCCATCGCCTGCGGTGGTCCCGTGGATCCACCTCCAGACCATAACACTCATCTTGACTTCTGTATTTCCTTGCTTATCAGTCTCCCTTTCTGTAAACTCTCCCCTCTTCAATCTTTCCTGAATACAGCAGCCAGGCTCATCTTTCTTCCCAGCCCCTATACTGATGCCTCTAACCTGTGTCAGTCTGACCTCCCTTACGGTTGCCCATTCAGTACAGAATACATCATAAACTAATCAGTCTTACCTATAAAACTCTCCACAGCGCTGAACCCACCTACATCTTCTCCCTCATTTCTATCTACCACCCTATCTGGTCTTTCCGCTCTGCTGATGATCTTGGACTACATGCCTCAATCACCCAAAGCTCCCACGCTCACCTCCAAGATTTAACCCATGCTGCACCAGTTCTCTGGAATTTGCTATCCTGTGTAATCAGGCAAATTCATAACCCTTAATAATTTTAAGCACACCCTTAGAATACATCTTTTCAGACATGCCAAACAAGATCCCTAATTGCTAACTCCCTGATTTCAGTCACACATTTCTGTAACTCACTGCACTTAGGCGCTCGCTGGCACTCATCTGTAAAGATGTTCTGTTTGGGTGGTAGGTATATCCACTTTTATGTAAATTACCCCATAGTTATGAAGCATGGCTGCACCATTGTGTAAACCAAGCACTTCTCACCATTTATCTCACCCCTACACCATCATCGATTGTAAGCTCTTGCTAGCAGGGCCTCACACCGTGTATCTGATCTCTTAGAACAGTGTTTCTCAACTCTAGTCCTTAAGACCCACCGTCTGGATCTCTCACAGAATGCACTGACAGCAATTATATCACCTGTGGAGAATGCACTAACAGTAATTATATCACCTGTGCAATGCTAAGGAAATCCTGAAAACATGACCTGTTGGTGGGTCTTGAGGACCGGAATTGAGAAACACTGTCTTAGAAGCTTTTTATCATGTAATGTTTGTTTTTTGTCTATATTTATACCATCTACGTTATAAAGTGCAGTGGAATCTATTGGCAATATACACTCACCGGCCACTTTATTAGGTACACCTGTCCAACTGCTCGTTAACACTTAATTTCTAATCAGCCAATCACATGGCGGCAACTCAGTGCATTTAGGCATGTAGACATGGTCAAGACAATCTCCTGTAGTTCAAACCGAGCATCAGTATAGGGAAGAAAGGTGATTTGAGTGCCTTTGAATGTGGCATGGTTGTTGGTGCCAGAAGGGCTGGTCTGAGTATTTCAGAAACTGTTGATCTCCTGGGATTTTCACGCACAACCATCTCTAGGGTTTACAGAGAATAGTCCGAAAAAGAAAAAACATCCAGTGAGCGGCAGTCCTGTGGGCGGAAATGCCTTGTTGATGCCAGAGGTCAAAGGAGAATGGGCAGACTGGTTCGAGCTGATAGAAAGGCAACAGTGACTCAAATAGCCACCCATTACAACCAAGGTAGGCAGAAGAGCATCTCTGAATGCACAGTACGACGAACTTTGAGGCAGATGGGCTACAGCAGCAGAAGACCACACCGGGTGCCACTCCTTTCAGCTAAGAACAGGAAACTGAGGCTCCAATTTGCCCAAGCTCATCGAAATTGGACAGTAGAAGATTGGAAAAACGTTGCCTGTTCTGATGAGTCTCGATTTCTGCTGCGACATTCGGATGGTAGGGTCAGAATTTGGCATCAACAACATGAAAGCATGGATCCATCCTGCCTTGTATCAACGGTTCAGGCTGGTGGTGGTGGTGTCCATGTGTGGGGAATATTTTCTTGGCACTCTTTGGGCCCCTTGGTACTAATTGAGCATAGTTGCAACACCTTGTGGAATCTATGCCACGAAGAATTGAGGCAGTTCTGAAGGCAAAAGGGGGTCCAACCCGTTACTAGCATGGTGTACCTAATAAAGTGGCCGGTGAGTGTATAAATATTGTTATTATTATTTTTATTTTAGCTTGCTGTTAGCTTAAGAGGTTTCCCAGAAGGTGATAGGTCCTCTTTTATAATGACCTTAGATATCTCCTGACATGTCTGTTTTTCTAGATGTTTGTGTGAAATAACAATTCTGGGCAGGCTCAAACTGGCCAACAGGGGAATAGGGGAAACCCCCGGTGGGCTCCTAAACATGGTAGATATAAAGCTTAGAAGAAGCAAAAAAGCATAGAAAGAGTGGTAAAAAGCAAGAAGCAGAGTATAAGAGGCGTCTACAGTCATTTACAGCTGTAGGATGGGCCCCTAAAATAAACTCCACCGGTGGGCTCATAAAAACCCAATTGGTGTGCATCTAGAGTCAACTCCACCTGTGGGTCCTAGGCACCCAAGTCCGACACTGATTCTGTGGCATATTTTCTTATAACTTTGTGTTGTAATGTTGGTCTGTTATTTCTAAATTACTAGAATTTATTACTAAATAGTTAACTGGGTGGTACCATTCCAAATGTCCAATGGATGTGTCCTTGCACTCTCTGACTGTCAGAGCCGATTGGAAAATGTCAGACTCTGCAGGGGCACACATAATGGTGCTTTCACCTTTGGTTGTGTTGTTTTTTGGTGCATTTCTAACGCATTTTTTCACTTTTAATACTACACAGCAAATAAACTGCTTTTATTACCAGCAAGCTTCTTTCAGTTATCTATACTGTTTGGAACGGTGTTACAAGTGAATAATCAATTACTTTGTCTAGAATCTTCAGGACTTCAAACACAGTAATTGATTACTCACTTGTAACACCTTTCTAATTTAGATAACTGAAAGAAGCTTGCTGGTAATAAAGGCAGTTTAATTGCTGTGCAGTACTGCAAGTGAAAAAACACACTAAAAATGCCACAAAACCGCACCACTCCCTAAGGGAGAAAGATTCCAAGGTAAATGGTGGCACTCAATTCAAAAGTTAGTAATAAACACTACTCACAAAAAGTTAGGGATATTTGGCTGTTGGTTGAAATTTCAGTAGCAACATAAAATTTCTTGAGACCATTTCTTATTTACCATGCACATGTCCAACTGTTCAGTGTTTCAGTACTTTTTGCACAAATTTCTGATCTTTAACAAGGAGCTTAATGGCAAAATTCAGGACAGGTGTTTGATGCCTGAATTGCCCAATACATTTAGGGGATTAATTTGAACTGGGATTTAAACAGTCTTCCTCATCGTACTGTTCACATTTTGACCGCATGAGACCAAGAAAACATCTTACAATTGATCAACAGTACCTCACCATTGTGAGGCTTCATGCAAGATACTCTCAGACGAAAGTGGCCACTGAACTTAGAGTGTCACAGTGTCATCAGCAGTTGCAACAGAAATACAGAGAGAAAAGTCACAGAAAGGCAAAGAAGTGGACGTCCTTTTGCTACTTTACACACTGATAACCGCTTCATTGTAAACAATGCCCTGCAGAACCGTATGATGAATGCCACACAACTCCAGTCACGTTTAAGAGAGGTGAGAAGCACCCAAGTGTCACGTCAGACCATTCATAACCGGTTACATTAGAGTGGTCTGCATACTAGATAACCGGCACTGGTACCTTACCATATCACTAGGCACAGGCATCATCATCTTGCATAGGCCAGGGAGTATCTATGCTGGATGAGGGACCAGTGGTTCTCAGTGCTGTTCAGTAATGAAAGTCAATTCATTCTGAGTAGAAAAGATAGCCACCAATGATGCTGGAGACGTCAAGGAGAGTGCTACACATCATCCAGGTCAGGTACCGGTCTGGTACCCTTTAAGGTCATCTAGCATCGAGACCATGCTGATGTAAATAGTTATGAATGGTCTGACGTAACACTTTGTTGCTTTTTACCTCCCTTAACTGTGTACTCATATGAATTAAAGAACCTTTTTGGATATACTGCCGTCCCAACAATATTTAGTTTTTGGATTACTCTAAGCTCAGTGATCTCTTCTATCTGAGAGCATCCAGCTTCAAGGCTCGCAATGGCGAAGTATTGTTGATCAATTGTAAGGTGTTGTCTTAGTCTTATGATGTCAAAATTTGAACTGCATGATGTGGAGGACTGTTTTAATCACAATTCAAATAGATCTCCTTAATTTATTGGGCTAATCAAGAACCAAACACCTATTAAGAATTTGGTCATTCTAAAGTTAAGAGATGGTCTCATTTAGTTCTTTTAAAAAAATCTTATGTTCATCATGAAAAGCAGTGTATTTCTAGGAGTAATAACAAAACAACCACACAACATAGACACCTAAGAAAAGACGCTCCAGAACTGTTATTGCGTGGAAAATGCAATTATATACTAAAACAAACATATCAGGAGAGGACCTATGTCCTTTTTTAAGGCATGATCATGTTCTTAATGTCCATTTGATAAACAAGATTCCTGCTGTTCTGTGCTTTTTCTATAGTAGATACAACTGTGCAGGATGTTGAGAACACATGTGCATTAACATTTCCCAGATCAAATAGAGTGGCAACTGTCAACTTAATTTGTTATGGGCACCACTAAATTGTCTTTGATTACTTTAGGTTGCTTAATGTAGTTGCTATCTTCATTTCAGAGAGCTTTCTATCTGATGAGCATTTTCTTGCCTGCTGTCTCTGGCTGGTAATTGCCTTTTTATTACTAATCATTAGACTTAACTTGCTGACCCATTTCCCTACATACTGACCTCCCTTATGGTGCTTTCAAATGGTGCGGTTTTAACTGCATTGCAATTAAACTGCCTTTACCACCAACACGTTTCTTTCAGTTATCTAAATAGTTTGAAAAGGTGTTTCATATGAGTAATCAATTACTGTGTTTGAAGTCTTAGGGCCCGTTTACATGGCACAGGACAAATACCAGTCGGATGTCCGTTTTTTGTGCCGTGCACACAGCCGCGGGTGGACAGTTTTTTTCCGGGATCAGCGGAGACAAGCCTTCTCCCTTCACATTCACTTGTTCATATTCCGTCCGAAAACCGGACTGAAGAATGAACATGTAGAATGCTTTTTGTGGGGGGGGGGGAGGGGGAGCGGGGGCGGCGGTCTGTGGGGACTGCTGCACGAGTTTTCCATAAAGCCCAATGTAAAAGTTTGCGGCCAGTTTTTCAGACGGTTCGCAAAACCGCAAACCGTCTGAAAAACTGGCCGCAAACCGGTGCCGTGGGGACATGGCCTTATAGATTATAAACACACAAGTTGATTACTCACTTCCCAAACTGTCAAGATAACTGAAAGAAGCTTGCTGGTAATGAAGGCAGTTTTATTGCCGTGTAGTTGAAATTGCAACAAAACTCTCATGGTGCTTTCACACAGTGCATTTTTTTGTTGTGTTTTTTTCATTCATTTCATTTCATTCATTGCTCTGCATTTCTGCAAAAAAAAAAAAAAAAACATGACAAAAAATGCACTATGTGAAAGCACCCTTAGTGAACACTGATTATCCTATTGTTTTACTACTCTTCTTACTTATTGAAGGAACACTCCTGACCTATCTGCTCACAGTGTATCATTTTTGTTCAAAGTTTTCTGTTAACCATTAATACAGAAAGCCATCTACTTTTAACCATTTACCATTGGTACAGACAACTACTATCCATACTATCCATTCTAGCCGTTGCTTGTTAACGTTTTGGATTGTAATGTTAAAAAGGAATAAAGTACAGGGAAAATCAGCCTGGCCTGAGGCTAGCCAAGTAACAATTTGTTTGAAAGATAAGTGCTACAGTTGAATAAATGATCTATACTCTAATAACTTGATGGTAACCTATGGGAACATTATTTCATCACTATGTGTGTCTCACTAAAAGAAATGTGGAACAAATGCATGTAATATATTTGAGTTCTGAAGTACAGTATTTTGACAGTGACGTAACCTTTATAATTAAGCCTAAGCAGACCCCCACAATGAATTCTCTTAACCAAATGAATCAAACTGTAAAATGTGAGCTTTAAAGGGAGATTTTATCTACTGCTTGTTTACATAAGTTTCTTTAGGTTACTGGCCATCTCTCTCTACTCTCATTGCTTCAGCTTCCTTGTCTGACCATGATGACATCATTCCTTGTTAAGTGTTATCTACAGCACAGGAGCTTGTTTATCTATGTTACTGACCAACTTTAACCCTTTAGAGTCCTTTAGCCTTGTGAACTATGGATTACAAACCTTCTATAGTCATGTCACTTTTATAGAATCAGCTAGGAATAGCAGAGCTGATATGACAATCACTGCTATAGAACCAGCCACAGAATAACCAGTAAGTGTGATTCTGAAACTAGTTGTGAAGAGCAGACTCTATGAAACAGCATGGTGAGAACACCCCTTTAACTTTAGAATTATTATATTTTTTAAATGTAAACTTAGTTTAGGAATTACCGCTATTTTTTATATAATCACTCTATTTTTACTGGCTTAAAAGTAATTTGGCAAAGTGACATGACTATTTACTACAGATGTAAAATTGTCATACGTATCACAGGTTTCTATGACTTTTGTATTGTGTCTATGTCACATTATGGCCCGGATTGTTGGGCATGTATAAAATAACAACGTTATATATAAATAAGAAGTGAATAAGAAGGACTGCAACTATGTTTCTATTGAGTACTTGTTTAGAGTGGAAGGGGAAAACACTCTTTGCGGCCCTATCCTGTGATTTACGTTTTAAAGGCAAACAAGGTCCATTTTTGTATTTTTAGACCACGCTGATATAAACAGTTATGAATGGTCTGATCTGACACTTGGTTGCCTCTCACCTTCCTTCCATGTTGCTTGGATTTGTGTGGCATTCATCATCCGGTTCCTCAGGGCACTGGTTACAATGAAGCTGTCTTCAGTGTGTGATGTGGCCAAAGGACGTCCACTTCTTTACCTTTCTGTTACTCTGTATTTCTGTTCAAACCACTATTTACA
>JAODAL010021870.1:0-66005 GCA_025379985.1 Phyllomedusa bahiana
CTGTTTGTTTAAATAAAATTTTTATTCTTTTGTACTGTAATTGGCTTGCAATATTGAAGGCAGACTTTCTCACATTACTGGTTTGTTTGCCCAGGATTAGAAACAAGGTTCTTCTACTCTTTCTCCCTCTCCCCCCACCCAAAAAAAATTAAATTCTATATCACACACTCGTCATTCCATGCGCTTTATCGTCCTTTCATCCTCCGTTCAGGGGGAGAGCTGAACTGTAATAGTCAACCCAGCCCATGCCGATGGATAGCTATTGCACGGTTTCTTAAATAAAAGGAGAGCCTATTCAGTATTTCGTTACATCTGCCTTCAGCAAGGTTATTATGTAAAGTTATGTGAGATCAATAGATATACACGACTCCCAAAAAGTTAGGGATATTTCACTTTTGGCTGAAAGGTCAGGATGAACATAAAATTTTTATATTTTTTTAAAATGACCTAAAGGAGACCATCTCCTAACTTTAGATGCACATGTCCAGCTGTTCAGTGTTTCAGTACTACTTTCACAACTTGCTGATCTCTAACAAGGAGCTTAATGGCAAAATTCATAACAGGTGTTTGATTACTGAATCGCCCAATATGCCAGTCGCATAGCATGCAGACCACGGTGATGTAAATGGTTACAAATGGTCTGATGTGACATTTGGTTGCCTCACACCTCCCTTAAATATGCCTGGAGTTGTGTGCTATTCATCATCTAGTTCCGCAGGGCGTAGTTACAATGAAGCGTTCATCAGTGTGTGATGGAGCCAAAGGACGTCCACTTCTTTGCCTTTCTGTGACTCTTCCAGTATCACTGTTTTTAGCCTGCTGATGACAGTCTGTGTCTAAGCTCGGTGGCTATTTCTTTGAGGGCATCCTGCTTAAGCCCTCATATTGTTGATCAATTTTAAGGACTTGTCTTGGTCTCGTGATGTCAAAATGTGAACAGCAGGATGAGGAGGACTGTTTAAATCCCAATTCAAACTGATCCCTTAAATGCTTTGGTCGATTCAGGGATCTAGCATCTGTTATGAATTTTGCCATTAAGCTCCTTGTTAGAGATCAGCAAGTTGTGCAAAAAGTGCTGAAATACTGAACAGTTGGATATGTGCGTTGTAAAGTTCACAGATGGTCTCATTGAGTTCATTTAAAAAAAAAAAGCTGAAGACATTTTTTGTTCATCCTGAACCTTCAACCAAAAGCCAAATATCCCTAACTTTTTGTGAGTAGTGTATGTCCCACGGTTTCCACGTTGCTTATTCACAATGACGTTTTTTTCACTCTCACAATACACGTTAACCACAGCAGCAGTCGAACAGTTCACAAACTTCGCAGTTTCAGCCATACTGAAATCACTTTTTTTTTATCAGCTCACCACACACACCTTCCTCTTGGGCTATGTACTGCTGATTGTCCAAAGTGAGAAGTGGTCATAATAATTTGACTTGGATCTGTACTTGCATTCTTTATTTAAAATAAAATTTGAAGCATTTTTTTTCTTTAAACCCTGCAGTAAGATATTCTTCGACTAATCCTTTTGACAATATCTAAATACATTGACAGCTTTGGGCTTATCAATAGGGTGCCCACAGTCAGACACTGTTGGTACTAATCAACCAGTGTTAGACAATGTAGACAATCTATGGACAAGCTCAAAGAGAATGCTTAGTTGTTGATTTATTCATATACTGCCAGAAAGAATTCTAGAGAGACATCACTATATGTAGAGTTGTAAAATATGAAATGTTATTTATAGGGAATGCAAATATTTTAAATAATCAACACGTCCAGAAAACTCCTTCCCCCTCATAGATTGTAAGCCTTTGGTGGCAGAGTCCTTAAAAAAAGAATACTAATCAGCTCACCTGGGTATAGTGCCGCAATCTCCATGATTTCCTGGTCATTACCTGTATTTTCAGTGAAGTGGATTGACCAGAACTTACTCCACCAATATAACGTATAAAAGCAGCAAGATCTCATCCCAACTTTAAAAGCATATCCAGAAAATGAATAGAAAAATGCTTGTGTGGAGAAACCACTGACGCATTTCAGACAAGCAACCATCATAGCAGCAAGTCTTCCTGCAGCTTTTATTAGTTATATTGGTGGAGTAAGTACTAGTCAATCCATTTTTCTCTCTCCCTCTGTACCAGTTGTTAGTTATTTAGTGTAGCCATTGTACTTTGTTTATACCAATGTCATTTATATAACCCCCCTCGGATGTACAACGCCCTGGGATTAATAGCGCTTTAAAATAAATAATAAAAGCTGACCACATTTCTTTTAACCTTTTGTTATTTGACATCTAGACCAGTGGCGTCAAACTCACTTTCACAGCATTATGGTTGCCCTCAAGAGGCTGTTGGAGGGTTTTGAAGGGTGGTTCCACTTTCTAGGTAGGGCTTTCAGAGCGGTGCCACCACCTGAGAGTTGCTAAACAGGGAGGTGTAGAGGTGCACCCTGAAGCTCCAAATCCAGGATAGTGCTAGCACTGCTGCCTATGCCAAGCATTCGCTGCATCCTTCAGAAAAGTGGAGAGCTAGTCCTGTGTCCGGACCTTGGCCATCCCTGTTTACAGTGCGTAAGTTCTCGCGGGCAGCATATAATTACGTGGCAGGCCAGATATGGCCTGTTGGCCTTGAATTTTATACACCTGATGTAGATTATTGGTTGACGAAGCAGTTGGATTCTGCGGAAGGAGTACGGGGGGATCTTGCAAGGAACTGTAGATTAACCAAATAATTTTTCTGCTTGTTCCCCAGACGTTTGTTCGTCTGCATAACCAGAAGACTAGCCAAGAAGTCGTGTTTGTTGCTGAGCCAGACACTAAGGGCACCTATAGGTTTGAGCTCGATCCATCTGAAAGGAGGTCTGAATTTGATTCTGCATCTGGGACTTACACACTGTACCTGATTGTAGGAGATGCTACTCTGGAGAATCCCATCCTCTGGAACATGGTATGTTGGAGGTGCTGTTATATACAACCCAGCCATCCATTGTTCGGGAATAGGAGGGTTGTGCCTGGGGTGGCATGTACCTGGATACACTTGGCTAAAGCTGTGAAGTGAGTAATCTTTTTTTTTTTTTTTTTTTTTAGGCTGATGTGGTCATCAAATTCCCTGAAGAGGACACCCCAGCAACTGTCCAGAGCAAGAACCTTTTCACCCCCAAACCAGACATTCAGGTAACTAGATTTATGGTGTGAATTGTGTTTTAGAGCATTTAAAAAAAATGGAATATCATGTAAAATAAATTTCTCAAGATAATGACTTGGAACTGACATTGAAAGTTACAGAACATATGTGATGTTCAGTAAAGGACTCTGAGGAGGTGACATTCATTACAGGTGGGGAATAGGTCACAGGAAACAGCTAGTAGTCCACTCAAGGGCTAACAGAGACTTTACAGTCCACTTAACTGGCCTTATGTACTATTATAAGAGTCTGCTATAAAGGGTATATACATAGGAGATGCCATAACATTGTGAATAGTAGGAGTCCAACATTGGGCACTTCTCTGCTCTTTTCTTTTGTACAGCTTTGCTCATGGTCACCCACTGTGCACTGAACGTTATTAAACTGAATGGTGCTGCAATATGCTGTTATTTACTATGCTTGGTAAATACTAGGAGACTGATCGTTTGGAAATTGGTTTCCTTTTTACGTCTACCTGAGATCCATTTAACTTTCCCATTATACAACCTCATGAAAAATACTGATTATCTTTGCTCATAGCGAGTGTGCAAGTAGCTTTAGTCAATAAGGCTAGGTTCACATGGTGCATTTTTGTGCCTAATATGTGGTTTACGCATCAAAAATACACTTGCACTGTCGCATTGTTTGCAGTGGGAATCTGTGCTTAAGTATGTGTTTTTACAGATGCGGATTCCAGATCCATGATGGGTAAAAAAACATGCTTGTGTCAATTCTTTATGCATTTTCCCGCACGCATTTGGTGCAGACACTAGGACTTAGATTGGGTTTACTGGATGGAGATAAACAGTGTCCTAAATCATGGGGACATCTGCATGAAGAAAGATATAAAAAGCTCCGATATCCAGGGGTGTTCCTTAGATTTCTGCTGTGTGAATCCAGTTGATAGAAGAAAACTGTCTAGTGCCATCTATTAGCTACAGAATAGAAATAAAAACAGAACATGTACTCTTCTTGTGCTGGTTTGAATTTAAGCATTGGTTTTGTGTACTATTCCTTACTTAATGTTTGTATGTGCAGCACTTATTCCGGGAGCCAGAGAAGAGACCACCTACCGTTGTATCCAATACTTTCACTGCCTTGGTCCTGGCGCCATTGCTTCTCCTCTTCATTCTTGTAAGTTACAATTTTCTTTTTCCACCGTGTCTGAGAGCACGTGGGCTCTATTAATTTACTCCTATAAACCTATGATGAAATTAAAGGGGTTGTCTCACTACAAACATTAGCTTTCAACACGTAGGGAACACTAAATGAAGACGTTTTCCAAATATATTGCTTTGTTCATATTTTTTATTTTTTTTTTGAGGAGCTACAAATGATTTTATCAGGTTCTGGGGGCTTTCTGGTTTCTCTAGTTACTGACCTGTTTGCTTGTTCTTCCCTGCTGTTTGTCTTATCTGATAGCAGGGAGTGATGCCATCACACAGGTCAGGGCACAGAACTGACTGCATCTTGAGAGCCTTGTGTCTTATCTTTTAGATAAGACACCAATTACTACTGTTTACTTTAGCTCTGAAGTGTCTCTGGACCTGGTAGCAGGAGTTTATCTAATCTAGATTAATTAGCGGAAGTCTGAATACACAGAGCTCATGCTAATTATCCACAGCTTGACCAGGAAGTGACAGGATGCATTGATGAAAGCTGCTGCTGACTCTATGAAACAGTAAGATGAGACAACCCCTTTAACTTGCATTCATTTTTTGTGTGAATACGGACGTCACCACTTGCTGTGGTGGCGTGCTGATACAGATGGTATGTAATAAAGGGTATCTTCATGACATTTATATATTTTCTATTTTTTTTTTTTCAGTGGGTAAAGATTGGTGTGAATATCTCCAACTTCAGCTTCTCTCCAAGCACTCTGATCTTCCACCTGGGACATGCAGGTATGTTTCTTACTTGCTGTTCTGAAGAGAACAGTTGGAAATGCAAAAGATTTAGAAATTAAAGCTTTTATCTTCTCGTCTAGCTATGTTGGGCTTGATGTATGTTTACTGGACTCAGCTGAACATGTTCCAGACTCTGAAATATTTGGCCTTATTGGGTATTGTCACGTTCCTGGCTGGAAACCGCATGCTCGCCCAGAAAGCAGTGAAGAGGTAAAATAATCCTTATTCTCCTCTCTTCAATAGGAAAGTGACCCACTAAGTGAAGGACTCCAATTGTCCAAGTAAAAAATAAAAATTGTCTGCCTTTGTTGGAAGATTTGAAAGCGTTTTCCTATTGCTCTTATGTGCCTTATGGTCTTGCACTTAGCTTTTTCTGTCCAATTCTCTTGTCTGTATGGCAGTATTTTTAGATACAAATAATTTTTTTAGTCCGATTTCTGTGCTGTAATAGTGCCTGTTCTCGGAGCCGTCTCTATAACTCCTAGGCTTTTACCTTCTCTTCCCCTACTTCTTTTTCCTTCCTCTCTTCTCTCAGGACTGCAGCTGAACAAAGCAGTAGGTTGGCAAAGTATAGAACACTTCGGTAATCTGGGGCGTCCCATGAAGTAAGGCTTCCTTACCAAATCATTGTAACACTTGCCCAGCATGCATGCCAACCATGCTTCATAACACTAAATCCCTGCCTCATGTGTCCATCTCTGACTAACCACTTTCTGGCATGTGAAGATGCATTTCTCATCTCACAAGGTTCACTGCTTGTGTGTGGCTTTTTTCATGTGAATTGAATGAATTGTGTGTATTTTGCTGCACTGAAGACTAACCCTACTAACCTGTTCTTCTAACATATACTTCACCTGCATTTCCAGCAGAGGTTTTTTTTTGTTTTGTTTTGTTTATTGCGCTGAATTCATCAGAAATTCTTCAAAGAAATCCACCTTCTACCCCTCAAATCCTCATCCAAAAGCAAGAAACCCCCCATTTCATTTTGTTTCTGCTATTAAAAGGAACATGGATCTAAAGGACTACTACACACACTGCTTTTCCAGGTGGAGAAGCATCTAGCCTGTGTTCATAGAAATCAGGCAGATTTGCGCATTTTGCTTAGTAACGCCTAAGTACCAAAAAACTGGTGTACATGTCTTGCACTAATTTTGTGTGTTAGGCTATGTCACACTGCACAGGATTACGCTGGTATCTTCGGTGCTTTTCATTTTTTTAAAGCGCTGAATATACGATCGTTCCTGCGGCCCCATAGACGGCAATAAGAAAGACGAGCTGCTGTCCATACAGCTCGTCTTTTCACTGCCCGTCTTTTGGCAGCGGCGTATTAAACAACATGTTGTATAATACGCCGGCGCTTCTCGTTTTCTTGCCGTCTTCCCATACAATACAATTATATGGGCGAAGTCAGGAAAACGAGAACCGACCGCGGTTTTTGTACAAAGCGTGACAAAAACCACGGCCCTGCATCAGATTAAAAATGGCCGCTTTTGGGCAATTTTTTGTCCGATGCAGTGTAGACATAGCCTTAGGGTGCGTTCACATGACACTGACAAAATACCGGTTGGAATATCTAACCGCATTTTGAAGTTTTTGGTATGTGAAGGGGTGTGGCTTCTGGCCGCGGTTTGCAGATTCAACCTTCCTCCTTCACATTGAACAGCTCATGTCCGCCCGAAAACTGGACGGAAGAATGAACATGTGCTAAGCTTTTTCGGAACACCGGCGGTGTTCAAAAAAAGAAAAAGGTCCGGCAGAAAATCGATTCAGTAGTTCACGCTGAATGGATTTTCTACCGAAGTCTATGGGATGGTTGATAGTCGGTTTTCAGAAAGAGCCGTGCACTTACAACCACAGCTTCTTCTACTTCCAGTAGACAAGGATCAGCAGCCCGAGCTTCCACGCGTTACCGTTCACCGATAAGAAATGAGTATTTGCAGGATCTGCCTATGTTAAAGTGCAATAAGACTTGCAAAAAACACACCCACTATAGCGGGACCTATAGTGCATCATTCTTCAATTTCATTTAAAAATTCCTAAATACGTCCAAAAACCGCTCACAAAACCGTTCGTTGACTTTCTGCTCGATTCCCATTGACATGAACGTTAATTTTCAGTCTGAAAACCGGGAAGAAGATTGTGCATGTTGCAAGTTTTTAGGAACGGCGGCGGCTTAGAAACTGTCCGGCAGAAAATCCGTTCAGTGGGGACTACGGATTTTCTAGTAAAGTCTGTAGTTTGACAGTCGGTTTGCAGACCCGCAAAAAAAAAACCCCATGCCATGTGGACATACCCTTAGACCACTTTTAATGCAGACACCGCGTCATATCCACACATACAGAACCAGGCGTTTCCGCTACAAATGCAACTCCATCTTGTTCACTTGACATCACTGTGTCTGGTAAACGGCTAATGCTGCCGCAGTGGGGGTGCTGAGAATAAGACCTCTAATAGCTGACCGATCTGATACTGATGCCACTTCTTTATATAGTGCTGTTATATTCCACAGCGCTGTACAGAGATTGGCATTATTTACAGATGAACCTACCAGTAGGTTTTTAGAGGGTGGGGACATTGGAGCTTCTGGAGGAAGCCCTCACGATCACAGTGAGAACAGAAAAACTCCTTGCAGATATTGTGGCATTTGAACCCAGGGCCCTAGCACTGCAATGCAATAGTGCCACCCACTGAGCCACCATATCGTTCCAAAAGAAAATTCTTTTAAGTAGCGCTAATGTGGGAATACACTCAAAGCTTGTATGTTAGTAGAGGTCCTTGAGATTAGTTCCTTTAGCTCCACCTTTTTAATAAATGCTTTATTCTGCATTTCTTGCTTGAAAGGCACTGTGTATAGGGAAACAGCGAGCGGCCTTGACAACCTTTTGAAAGTTTCCTTTTGATTATTGGAACTTTGCTTTATCACATAAAATGGATAGGTGTTGGCATGTGCCTTGAATCATTGGTTGTCAGTCGTGACCAAACATATATAGGTGGGTTTGACACCGTTTGTGTGTATAGATAGTTGGCATTGTACGTGTCTGTATATTTAACCACACACGTGTAGTGCCAACTATCCTTTGTAATTCTAAAAGATTTTATCTATACTCGTTGCAGATTTTATGTAACATTATCTGTTTTTTAACAGGTCAGCAAAGTGAAGAAAATGGAGACCAGATTTCAAAACAACACTTTAAGATGCCAGCGTCAGTTCATTTGTACATGTTCGAAATTGCAGTCCATTATTTTAATTTTTTTTTTTTAATGTGCTCAAAATGTTTCCTCTGCACTGATTTGTTACGTGACAGTCCCTCAGCTGCTCTTGTCCCTTCTATTGAAACCACTGTGAAATCCATTCCGGACGTTGTGTACGCTGACATCATTTTGCCAGAAGTGGGACCGTAAACCATCTGATGCCAAGTCAGTTTGCTGGTCATCTTCACACATTGACAGACGAACATAGTGATGGGTGGCCTGCAGACTGGCACTGTGTTATCTGGGGGGCAGTGTGAAGAATGAAATTGGGAGAAGATAAAACGGGACTTCTGAAAGTTTGCCTGTTAATAAAGTGGAAGGTGAATGGGACTGGTGTGTTGTTAATTTCCTTTAAAATTAAATAAGGTTCCCTTAAGTTATTGCTGAAAAATGCATTATTGATTAAAAAAAGCAACCTGATCAGCTGGGAACTCGATGGCTGAATATCTTATCTGTGATGCATTAGGATTTGCACCTGTGTCTTTAAAATACAGGTATAGATAGATTTGCACAGTTGAGTCACATTATCAGCACTAATTTCAACAATGGCAACGCATAGTTCATGAAAGAAATCTTGTTTGGGGAACTGGCTCGGGGGGTATATAAAGTGTGCCGGAAGCTGGCGCACACGTCCCTAGCTCCTAAAAAGGGGTGACTTATCAGAGTTGCAAAAAGGGAGGATTATTTACTTTCGGGCCAAGGTTGGCAGCATCTCTGAAACTGCTCAGTTTGAGAACTGTTCTTGTGTGGCTGTAGGGAAATATCATGAGTGGACAAATGGCATGCTTGCGAATAAACGACATGGAAACTGCAGAGCACCATGTGCCATTAACGTGAGAGGTGAACGTCTGCTATGAAGGGGCACAAGGGGTGGAACAACCAACTACAATGGAGCAGCTCACCATCAGACGTCTCTAAAACACAGGTCAGTAAACCCTATAGTGTATGGGGCTCTGAAACAGACGGATGTCACTGCACCCCTGCCAACCAAGTTGTATCGTCAAGGAAGGCTTCAATTTTCATGACCGTATCAGAATTGGCACTCTGCTGATAGGTAAAGGGTTGTCTTTTCTGATGAGCTACGGTTTCATCTATTTAATGGACATTGGTATGTTAGGTGAGCAACCGAAAACCAGCTCCCTGCAACCATTGCTGGAAGAACTGAAGCTGTTTTTGTGGCATTCTTTGAGCCTCTCATCCATGTAGAATGTATAGTGAGCTGGTTTGGTTATGAATTCCTTCTTGCAGATCATTTAAACTCTTGAATGCTGATTGCGGATTGAATCTGCAGCAAGATATGACCGCCAGTGGTTGGAAGAACATGGCCAAGACTTCCAAGTACTATCCCTAGACTTTAAACCAATTCAACATCTATGGGTCCACCTCGCGCATTGTGTTCCCTCTATGGATCCTCTCCAGCAATTGTGGGATGCAGTCAGCATAGCTCCAGATACCTGTGGCAACCTACCAGGATCTTACTGAGTCACTCCTAGCTTGTGTAGCTGCTGTCTGTGCTTCACCCAGCGGTTACTTTAGTTAATAGCTGATGGTTATAATAACGTGACTTGACTGAGGATAGATAAATTATTCACGTAAATGCATTAATTCTGAATTAAATTAATAATCTGCCTACATTATATTCTGATATGTGTGATTGCTGAGCTGAGAGAGATGGCGTTAAACGGTGAGAATTGTCTGAAATTACAATAACTGCCCCATTGCTGTAATGACTAAGATCTGGGAGCGATTATCTCAGGCACATGATTTCTGTGCTAGCAGATAAAAGGCTGGTAACCAGAATCGGTGTCGGGATGGATAAAATTTAGAGGACTAGGAGATGTGTTCGCCCTCATGAAAACGTACACAAATCAGAGATCAGCTTTCATTTCTTAAACCGCTCTGAAAAAATAAAAGCTGCACTCTGGTTGCTATGGGCAACAAGGAGTCTTGGGGCATGTTCACACGACTGGTTCGGCTGCGGCTTTCGCCGCGGCTCCCGCGGCCAAACCTCGTCCGACCCTCGCCGCAAACTCGCGTCTCCCGACGCGGCTTGCGGCGAGGGTTTGCCCCCATGCAAATTGATAGGCAGGGGGCAAACCGGGCCGTGAGCCGTGCGGCAAGGTCGCGGCGTGTGTTAATTAACACGGTATAGGAAAACAATGTTAACCCCTTACCGCTGGAGCCAGTTTTGGCCTCTCTGACAGAGCCCCATTTTTTAAATGTCGTGTCACTTTATGTGAGAATAACTTTTTGACACTTTAACCTATCCATGTGATTCAGAGATTGTTTTCTTGTGACACATTGTGCTTTAAGATAGTAAGAAATTTTGGTACAAAAATTGATTGTTTATTTGTGAAAAATATCAAAGTATCGTGAAAAATTTGAAAAATTTACCAATTTCAAACTTCAAAAATTTCTGCATGTAAGACAGATAGATATTCCACTCAAAATAGTTTTATAACTAGCATCTACCAAAATGTCTGCTGTAGTTTGGAAATAATTTTTTTTAAATGTCTTTTTTTTTTTTTACGACATTAGGGGGCTTAAAATTTAGTAGTAATTTTCAAATTTTCAAAAAAATTTTGCAATATACATTTTTTAGGGACCCTCTAGTTCTAACGTGACTTTGATTGCCCTTGTGTGTTCGATACCCCATAAATGACCTCATCTAAGAAACCACACCCCTTAAAGTATTGAAAACGGCTTTTAGGAAGTTTAACCCATTAGGTGTTTCACAGGAATTAAAGCAAATGGAAGTGAAATTTTCAAAATTTCACTTTTTTTTTGCAGATTTCAATTTTTATACATTGTTCACAAGAATACGGTAAATGTGATCAGGGAAATGCAACTTAATATTGATTCCCCCAGATTCTGCTGTTTTCAGAGATATCCCGTATGTGGCCCTAGTGCATTATTTGGCTCAACCACAAGCCCCAGAATAGGAGGAGCACCTACTGGACTCTGGGGTCCAATTTTCATTAGATTTTATTTGGGGCCATTTCGGGTTTTGCGGACCCCCGAGGTGCTAAAACTTAATAAATGCCCCTTTAAAAATACCCCATATTGGAAACTACACCACTTAAGGAAGATATCCAGGTGTGTAGTGTGTATATCGACCCCACAGGGGTTTCACAAAAATTTTTAGCGTTAGGCTGTGAAAATTAAATAAAAAATTTATTTCCAATCTGCAATTTTAGCTGAAAATGTTTAATTTTTACAAGGCATCCTGGTAAAAAAGGACCCAAAACTTTAAGCAAATTTCTTCCCAAATTCGGCAATACCTAACATGTGGGTGTTAAACTGCTTTTTGGGGGGCATGGCAGGGCGTATAAGGGGGGAGAGCTATTTTTCTTTTGGAGCGCAGATTTTGGTGGGGCCATGTCGCATTTTACAAAGCCCCCAAAGTACCAGAACAGGTGAAACCTTCCAGAAGCCGGGCCCCCTTTTGGATTCAGCACGCCTCATAGATCTCATCTAGGGGTTGTATTGTGCATTTAGGGTGCACAGGGGGTTACAAATTTTTTTTGCATTGTGCTATGAAAATGAGGGGAAAACGCAGTTCCAAACCCTTGTTTTTTGGGGGTTCAATTTTACAGCGTTCGGGCCCTGCAGTATAAAATGACAGGATATCTTTACTATGGGGGTCGGTACAATTGCAATGGTATAGATTTTATATAGTTTTTTTTTTTTTTTTGTTTTATTGCTTTTACACAATAGAAATATGTCTATAAAAATTGCGTTATGTTGTACTGTTCTGATAGCCATAACATTTTCAGTTTTCTGTATACGGAGCTGATTATGGGCTTGTTTTTGTGGGGGTGAGTTGATGTTTTTATTAGTACCAAATTTTGGGGGGCCATCTGCCGCTTTTATCACTTTTTATTAAGGTTTTTGTGAGGCATTTTTTAACAAAATACAACATTCCTGGTAGTTTTTTTTTATTTTTATTTTTTACAGCGGTCACCGTGCAGTATAGCTGACATGCTAGTATTACTCAGCAGGGTCGATACATTACAGCGATACCCAATTTGTATTTTTTTATGTTTTACTGCTTTTACACAATAAAAACACTTTTATTCAAAAAGGGAAAAAACGTTTTTGCATCACCATAGTCTGAGAGGGCCCTAACTTTTTTATTTTTTCTGTGTACGGAGCCTTTAGGGGCTTGTTTTTTGGCGGGGTGGGTTGATGTTTTTATTGGTATAATTTTTGGGGGGATAAGACTTTTTGATCAGTTTTAAATCCGTTTTTTGGAAGGCAGGGTGAAGAAAATACTGCAATCCTAGTAGTGTTTTTTATTTTTAACAGCGCCATGACCAGTTAGCTTTACTCTCTGGGTCGATACGATTACGGCGATACCCTATTTATATAGTTTTTTTTAATTTGGAAGCACTTTAAAAAAAAAAAAAAAGTGTTTTTATTGTGTTTAAAAAATATTTATGCATCGCTGTCTTCTGAGAGCCATAACTTTTTTATTTTTCCGTATACAGAGACGTGCAAGGACTTTTTTTTTTGCGGGATGAACTGACATTTTAATTGGTATAACTTTGGCATTTATATGAGTTTTTGATCGCTTTTTATTCCATTTTATGTGCTGCAGGATGTACAAAAATCACAATTCTGTGGCTTTTTTTTTTTTTTTTTTTAAACGTCGTCCACCGTACGGGTTAATTAACATGACAGATTTATAGGGTGGATCGTTACGCCCCGCGGCGTACCAAATATGGGTAACTTTATTTATTTTTGATCTTTTTGGGGTGATTGGAGTTTTTAAAGGGGAAAAGGGCAGTGTACATGGTTTAATTTTAGTTTTTGTGTTTTACTTGTTTACTTTTTTTTTACTTTTTCAACCCTTTTTTTACTTTTCCCCCAGTGAGGATTTGTAACAGCAAATCCTCACTGGGGAAAAGCAATCATTAGATTGCTGTTTGAAGAGGCGATCTGTGCACAGCGTTACTGCTGTGCAGAGGTCGCCATGGCAACTAGTGACACCATGCCCACAATGCATTGTGGGCATGGTGACGTCACCAGACTACCCGGATGCTTTCTGAAAGCATCCGGGGAGTCCGGTAGGAGACGGGCGAGCGGCATCTCTGCCGCTTGCCTCGCCGATCGTAGGCAGAGGGAGCTCACTCCTCCTGCCTGCACCTTCATTATTGCGGCCATGACAGGCTGCGGTAATGATGCGTTTTTCACCCGCGGCCGGAGCTCACTCCGGCCGGGGGTGATGGGGCATGAAGCCAGCGGTAATTTACCGCTGGTTCCATGTCGCGATCGCGCGCGGCTCGCCCGCAAGTCCGCGCGATCGCCAGGGCGTATGCATACGTCCATTTGCGGGAAGTCACTTCACGCGAGGGCGTATGCATACGCCCAATGTCGGGAAGGGGTTAATAAAATGGGCGTGATTTGGGCGCGGTTGGAACCCGCGCCCAAAACCGCTGTGTGAACATGCCCTTAGACCATTTTTATATGGGATCAAGACCAGGGTTGCACAACATTTTCTGGTCCAACAGCCAAATTGCCATAATGTACCTGTCTCAGGGGCTGCAGGAAATCTTATAGAGGTATATCAGGGTATGTATGGCACTTTAGTTCTAAATACCTAAGATGACTGAGAGATCTTGGTTCCACTTTAGTGACTTCCAGACATCAGATTGGGGAGTCCCCTGTTCGGTGCTCTAGAAAGTAGATATGAAGCACCTATTCTCATTGAAGTGTTTAGGGATTACAGAAGTGGCTGTTTCACAACTATAACGAGTGAGAACATCACAAATATATGGCCTCCTGTATGAAGTCTCCAACCTATCGGACATTTTTGTGATATATCTGCTATGATTGTGTCCAGAAATACTCTGCCGTTTTTATTGGATTGCTTATTTAGGTTGTTTTAAATAAAATACTTAGCCATACAATACTTACCAGCCCTATAGTGCCCACCATAACGGTCCCAGTCATAAAGTGCCCTCCATAAGGTATCGTTCACACGGCTTATTCTGGGACTGATTTCAGCCGTATTCCACGCCGTATTTGTGCTCCAATATGGCTGAAATCAGTCCCAGGCATTATGGTAAACCTCAGTTCTCATTGAGAACTATGGATTCCGTCTCTGTCGTATTTGCCGAGCGGGGAGAAAGTGACGTCAATTATTCACGGCGCGTACACGCCGTAAATAATGAATGTCTATAGGGCCGGCGAGCAGCCGGTGTAATTGCGGGGCGAAATCCGTCCCCACAATTACGTCTGCTATAAGCCGTGTGAACTAGCCCTAATAGTGCCTGCCCTACAGTGCTCACCATAACAGTCAGCCATAACTGTGGCAGCCACACAATGCGATCAATTGAATTCAGTTATCAAGATGAATATTACTTTCTGAAGTATGAGGACAGAGACCTAGCATGTTTGTGTCCTGACGGCTGCAGCACCCCTTTTCTACAGTAATCCTATCTTGATATAAGAATCATTAGGAAATTTTGGCATTTCTCTTTTGCGGTGTGAGATGTGCTACTCCTGTACTTGTGAACTAATTCATTTCTATAAATATTGTGCAGGATTTTAGGAAGATTTAGTTGACAGATCTCTTACAGACTCTCTACAACTGCAGGTATAGAAGTGTAGCTTCAGCGTGTTTTTCCAAGCCAAACACAGGAATGGATATAAAACAGAGGAGAACGATAGTTTAGTATTACATGGTGCCAATTTAGATAAGTTGGTGGCCATATAACACATGGTTGCATGGAGTTCACCAGAAAGAAAGTTGAACTTGCTCATAAAAGAAATGAGGGGCACCACTCTACCAGGGGTTGAGAACCTTTTTCCTCCCAAGAGCCGTTTGAACAATTATGACATCAAATACAGTCCGTAAAAAAATTATCAATTTAGAAATCGGCCTGCTATGTTTGGTCAAACATTTAATAGAATGGAGCAACTCTCATCCATACAAGAGTTGTAGCAGAAATGCTGGTCCCCCTAGTTTACATGTATCTGAGTCCATGCTCCCCCTGTGCTGTGATGTCCACACCTCCCCCAACATGCAGTAATGTATTGAGATAGAAAGCGCATGGATTAGAGTAAATCCCTTTGTCCTGAATCTGTTACCGATGTGCTTGATGTCCCTGAGTCAGCAAACAAGTGCCAGGACCTTCAGAGACCAGCGCATGCGCAATAACATCGGAGAGGAGCAGCTTGAGGAAGGTCTGCTACTGTGCATGCGCTGATCTCCAAAGTGCTTGGCACTTTTTTGCTGACTTGCGGTCATCAAGTTGTATACAGTCCCTCCCTTGCTCTATACAATATCCTTATAGGCCATACGAGCAGAAGTTGTCCCATCAGGACTTCCAGTCGAATGTTTATACAAACCAATTTGAGTGGTTCCTACTGGTTTTCTGTGTATTTTGTGATTTTTAAGGGGGTGTAGGGACCTGCAATAAATGAGGAGCCATAAAGGGGCTTGCAGGCATACAATATAGTGGCCATTATGTTAACCAATACCTCATATGTGATGTTGTTCCAGTATGTGAAAATAGTTTTTTTGTCCAACAGTACTGGGGACTGGATGCAAGTAGAATACCAGCATCTGCCCCCCTCATGCATGGAAGGTGTGCGAGTGGCTTTCTTACGGGTACTTTTGCATCTCTAAAGTCTTCCAACGTATGGTACTGTGGCTTTTTTGCATGATATGTGAATAGATGTCAATTTAAGGTGCAGCTTTCTGTCCACCTAGTGGAGAGATGTATGGGTTACCACCCATCAGCTGCACCTGGGTATGTTTCTTTAATAGGATGGGGGCCTGTGTTGCCTCCGTGCTGTGTTCAGTCTCATCTCAGCTTTTCTAGCAGTGAGTATGGCCATGTTTCTGGTTTTTTCTTTGGTTCCTACTGGTTGACAGAATTAAAGGGGTATTCTGGTATACAAAGCTTGAATCCTGTTAAGTATGCATTAATGTAAAAATCCTCAATAAACAGTAATTAAGTATTTTCAGTAGTTTCCCACATATATATTCACCAATTACTGGCCAGTAATGTGATGTTTATAGCTTGTTGTCAAGGTATACGACCTGTAGTTCACTTTCACCTTTCTGGTCAGACAAGCTCAGTTCCAGCAGTAGGTGTTATAGGAAGGTCTATAAAACAGCAGAGGATTGGACAGGCTATAACTAGGAACTATTTAGGCTTTGCTGTGGGGGAACACAATATAAAATGCACCAGAGGGCGGAAATTTTTATTATTTTCTTTTTTTTTTCTTTTTTTTTTTTCAAGAGTCAAAGGAGGAACAATACAGTAGATTGCCTACAATAGATGTCAGCAATGCATGATGGGAACTGTAGTTTGCTCCCCTGTAGCAATTCTAAAGCTACACCCATTCCAGTTATGCTCCAAAGGAGAACGTAAGGGGCAACAGTGAGACATGTTTAGGATACAGGATTAGTGATATTCTTTTCCTGTGTGTGTGTGTGTAGGATGTGCAAAGATGTAGTTCTCCCTATTTAGGAAAGTAGTGTGTGAGACTTAGGTATGGCAGTAATAGGAATGTTAGATTCAGTAAGCTATAGGTTAACATTGCGGTTTCTTTCCCCAGTTGTAGTCTGCCTGGTGACAGCAGCGTCATAACCCTCAGCCAATAGGGAGCTGAAACTCTGTGAAGCAGAAGGGGGGTTAGTTGCCAGCAGCGGGGGATTCAAATAAATAGTGAGACATGTAGTAAATCTGGGGATTCTGCCAGGAGAAGTCTGTTGGAGATTCTGCCACAGGATTGTGTGCAGGAAGCAGCACCCTCACCACCCTTGGGATGAGGGGAGGCAGATTTGAATGGAAGGCAAGGAAGAAGCCCTAAGAACAAAGGACTTGTAAATAGTTATCCGTTGACAGCAAGTAAGCCGGGCAGGAGCTGGGGGCAGAGCTTCGGCTCTAGCTGGAGCGCATTTGAGTAAGGGCAAGAGAGGCCTCTAACGCAGCTGAAGTACGAGGTAGCCCCCCCTGAGCTGAGTGGAGGATCCACGGAAGGTCAGTCAGGGTAGAGCAGTGAGGTTGAGCTGAGAGAGCCCCCTCTGGAACTGCTGGATGAGTGCGTGCTACTGGAGCTGGTTGAAACTCAATGTGGACGACTGGATTGTGCTACAAGTGTCGTTGCTGGAGGAAGTAAAGGAAAGTAAAGCCACAGTTCTCCCGGTTAGCTGTTGTCTGGTCTGTCTCATTTATACGCCCGTACAATTCAGCACAGAGAGTCCCACATCGTCTCTCCCCGCAATTGAAAAGAACCTGAAAGGAGTGCCAACCATACCACTCGCTTTCTTATCTGCGAGAGTGGCCAACCATACCCATTCTTCAGTAGGGAGGCCAGGCCAAGCCACTCCCGCATTCTTACATAAGAATAACCCTGTAGCCGTTTTTCAAGATTTTTGTCTGAACGCTGGAATACCCTTTTAAGGTCACTATTGAAAACTATGACAATATTGTCACCTTTAGGATATGTCCAGATGACAAGTAAAATTTACTGTTGATGACTTGATTTTCAATGAGTGTTTCATATGTCATTACATGTGAATTTAGGGGTTTTTTTTTTTTTTTTTTTTACTCCTGGTTTAGTCAGAAACCAGTCCCATTCATTTCTATTTGGTTTTGGGTGTGGGATCCACGTTAAAAACCACATACAAATGTTTTGAGCACATTTTACACAAGGTATTTAGCCATCCCCACTGACATCAATAGTAAATTTCCATACGTTTTACACATGGAATACAACCAAATAATGAACATGTTCTAAAGTTTTTCTTATGACAAAAAACCAATGCGATGTATGAACTTAAATGTGTATTTTCTATTGCGGTGAATGGCACTATTTAACTTGCGATTTTAGATGAGGATTTCAAGTCGCAATCCATGTGGATTTCGACTTGAAATACTCATTGTGCGGACCTTGTTCACACGGCTGATTTGGACACTGAATTTTCAGTGTCTAAATTGGCGTCAAAACTTCACTTTAAAAGCGCCTCAATACAGCACTTATCAGAAAAGATTTTGACGAGAATTTGATCGAGTTTTGTACTTTGTTTTCCAACACTGTTTTCTTTTTGAAACACCCATAAATATTAACAGCCAGGGAAATAAACTGTCGAAAATCACGCCAAAAACGTGTAAAAAAAACACACCAAAAACGGTGTCTAAAACCACGTTGAGGTTTTGACGCTCCCGCTTGATTCCTATGGGGATTTTCAGCATAAAAGAATTGACTTGACACCTCTTTTTTTAGTGTCCAAAGAAGCGCTGAAAACACTTGGGAAAATCATGTGTGAACTACAACACAGTTTTACATAGGAATGAAAATAAACTCGGTGCATTTTACAAGCTTTTTTGACGCTGTTTTGGGTGAGGAAACACTCTGAAAACAGCGCCGAAATCAGCCGTGTGAACTTACCCTTAAGGTATGTTTCTACATAGTACATGCGGCATGCACACTTTTGCTGGTAAATTTACTGAAAAAAATGTGTCCATTGGCCACTCCATGTGGACATGGTTACATCCATATAGGAAAGCCTCAGCTTGTGAACCCGCCTGGTCCTTCCTTACCTTTCCTTATGCAGGGTCAGATAGGATCCCACACTTGTTTATCATAATGCTCAGGTTAAACACTCATATTTTGTTTATTTCTCGTAAGAGGAGAGAAATTTGTTCTGAAATAATTTATAAAGCTATTCAGCAGCCTCCTGCGGGTTGTAGTTCTGTATGGATCATTACATAGTCATAATATAATAATCATACCTCTATATATTAAAATTGCTTGATGCATCGTATAGAGCGTAACCATGTTTCCATCTTTCTTTCATTGAACCTCATCCCCTATTAGCTGATGAAAATGCAGAGTATACAAGCCTCTGATGTCTATGTAGATTTATGTTATTTCTCTATTTGATGCATTCATCCTAAGCTTTAATGCCAACAGGAAATATTATGCATTGATTTCTATAACCCTATCAGCATATCGTCCCCTATCTATTGCTGCCTTTGAATCAATCAGTGTAATCTTCCTGGCACATCCACTTTTAAAGACCATCAAGTTTACAGATCCAGGATTTATGTTTCCTGAAAATATTTGGACTTTGGTGTAAAAATGTTCTTCATGAACCATTTGTTGAACATGTGTAATTTCAAGTTTATCTAATGCCTCATTGGTAATAGTCACATTCCAAAATCAGTAGCGCACTATCAACTAAAGAAGCTATCAAAGGGGACATAGGAATCTTTGAAAAAGCATTTCTGCTATCTAGAATACATGAAAAATTTTTGAGGTTCTCAGTTCACACTTTTGATCAAAACTGCTTAAGCCACCTCCGAACTTCAACGGGACCTCAGGCAGGTGGTCCTACACTATTGTTACCTCTCGTTTGGGTCCTATTCAGACTTCCACAATCCAGGGAATGAAGGCACCAGCTTAGAAGTTACACTGCACTGATTGTATGTGTTGGAGTGGCTGCCTCCATTTTGGTTTTTTGCACTCCACCCACCTTCACAGGCTTTTTAATCAGTGCAGTGTAACTTGTAAGCTGAAGCCTTCATTCCCTGGATTGTGGAGGTCTGAATAGGACCAAACGAGAGGTAACAATAGTGTAGGAACACCTGCCTGAGGTCCCGTTGAAGTTCGGAGATGGCTTAAGCAGTTTTGATCAAAAGTGTGAACTGAGAACCTCAAAAGTTTTTTCATGTATTCTAGATAGCAGAAATGCTTTTTCAAATATTCCTATGTCCCCTTTGATAGCTTCTTTAGTTGATAGTGTGCTACTGATTTTGGAATGTGTATGTATGTTACAGCCCACCAGTGTGCATCTATGCTAATTTTTTTCAAAAGTGTTTTTTTTGATGTACAGAACCATATATTGTTTCTAGTCTCATTGGTAATAGTGGCATTATTGGAAAAACTGGGGATTCCAGGACCTTAAAGGGTTTGTTCACTTTTGTATTATTTTTATTATGTATATAAAGGAAATAATAAAATTTTCTAATATAGATTTAATAAAAATTCTGCAACTAAACTTTTTCATATACAGTAAGCCTCTATCTAGTAAAGTGGTACAGCCTACATTCCTGTTCATAGGCCAATGGACTAAACTGTCATGTGACTCCTGGTATCCAGGTAACAGTACTGTATGGAGGAGCAGAACTTCTCCAGTTTTACTACCTCCAGCAGTGTCTTATCATGTGACCACCACACAGGTCATGTGACCCCTAGAATCCAGGTAACAGCAGGGTATGGAGGAGCAGAACTTCTCCAGTATTACTACCTCCAGCAGCGTCTTATCATGTGACTACCACATAGGTCATGTGACCCCTGGAATCCAGGTAACAGCAGGGTATGGAGGAGAAGACCTCCAGTATTACAACCTCCACCAGTGTCTTATGTGACCACCACACAGCTCATGTGACCCTGGTATCCAGGTAACAGTAGTGTATGGAGGAGCAGACCTTCTCCAGTATTACTACCTCCAGCAGCATATTATCATGTTACCACCTCCCCGGTCATGTGACCCCTGGTATCCAGGTAACAGTAGTGTATGGAGGAGCAGAGCTTCTCCAGTATTACTTCCTCCAGCAGCGTCTTATCATGTCTGTAGAGAAGCTTCTCACATTATTCTTCTCTCTGTCTCATTTTTTGCTTTTTTATTATAGTTAACTTTATTATCAACATGACCATGTTTCATAGAGACAGTTACATGTACTGTGTAAGATTATTAACAACATGACATCCCCTCGAGCAGGCATCCTCAAACTGTGGCCCTCCAGCGGTTGGGAAATTACAACTCCCATCATTCCCACTGTTGTAGATGATATAAATGCATGATGGGAGTTGTAGTTTCCCAACAGCTGGAGGGCTGCAGTTTGAGGATGCCTGCCCTAGAAAGTCAGCAACTATACAAGCAAATCCATATAGTAAAGTTGTTGCGGGAGTAACCATATTAAAAATGACTATTCCTATCCATTTCCCCATAGAAGTAAAATAACCCTGCTTCTAACTGATTGCCGGGTCACATGACTGACACCATGTTTAGTCCATTGGAACCACTACCATGGACAGGAATGTGGGCTGTACCATTTTGTTTATACATAGGAGCCTTTTGCATTGGTATAAAAGAGGTAAAGGAGCAACATTTTTAATACATGTATATTAGGATATTGAATGATTTCTTATTATATATATAATACATTTTAAAAAGGTTAAGGTTAAAGCCCTTAAAATGGCTGTAGCACATTCTCAGAAACAACAACATACACTGAAGGAAATTTGCTTCAGGAATCTGGTGGTTTATACTAAAATTTTACATGAAGGGGTTAGCCCACGAAAAAACATTTGTCAACTATTCACATGATAGGTAATAAATGTGCGATCACTGGGAGTCTAAATGGAACTGTGTACCAACATGCACAATGGCACTCAATTTCTGTGGAGCTGATGACAATACTCAAGCACAGTGTTTGGCTGTTTTTGGGAGGCTCCCTAGAAATTAATGGCACTGTGCATGTGAGTCCTCCATTCGGACCCTTATGATCATATTTTTATCATCTATCCTGTGGACAGGTGATACATGTTTTACATGGCACAACCCCCTTTAAAGGGATTCTCATGTAATTGATTAGTTTTAAACGTTCCAATTTTAATTAATTTTAGAGTTGGAGCAGTTCCTATCTCCTGCTTGTTTACACAAGCTTCTTTAGTCCCAACCACCTCTCTGCTCTAGCAACCCTGGTGGGGCTGGTAACATCACTCCTTGCTGTGTCTTACCAACAGGAAGGGAGCTTGCTTCTTATTTTTCACTGAGAAAAACTTTAACCATTAGAGTTACTGACTTGGGAGCAGCCTTGTACCATCCTGTCAGGTCTGCAGAGCACATTTATGTGTATTTACATCAAAGATAACATAGTCAATCAGCAGCTAACAGTGTATCTTGGCAGCATGTAAGTTTTTCTCTCTCACTAGAACACAGGTGTCAAACTGCGGCCCTCCAGCTGTTGGGAAACTACAACTCCCATCATGAATTTGTATAATCTATAACAGTGGGCATGATGGGAGTTGTAGTTTCCCAACAGCTGGAGGGCCGCAATTTGACACCCCTGCACTAGAAGCTTCCTTTCAAGACAAATACCACTCTGCTAGCTTATATATATAGCCAGACATCAACCTTGGACAGTGTAATTGTTTTTCACACCCCTTCCATCATCAAAGTCCCTGTAAAGCTATGTCTGCTCAGCTAAGTTAAAATACCATAGGAAATCTAATGGTATTTTAACTTCACGACACCGTGGTTTTTGGCACTGTTTTTGCGCAAAAAAACACAGTTGGATTTCAGATTCCCACCGACCCCGTACATTGAGACTACAGGAATCCGGCGGCTTAAGTAGAAAACCCGTGTTGTGTAGACTACAGCACAGATTTTCTATTAAGGTCTACACAGCACTGGGTACAGTCGGATTTTCCATAGATTCTAAATACTGAATCCACCGAGAATCCAGTGCTGTGTAGACATAGCCTAACAAGCAAAGCTAGTAATAGGAGTTCCTGCTATAGACCCACCCACAGCCTGCACAGAAAGTGTGAGCCTGAAGAGGCTGTGAAGAGTCAAAACAGCTAGATGGGTCAAAACTCCTTTAAAGGAACATTCCAGGGAGATAAAATACACCTTCATATTTCTACTGTAGTACAGATTCTGAGGAGCAGTCTAGGACATCTTTGCCACATTTTACTTAGTGTTTCATTAAAAGGGTTGTATCATTTCATTAAATGGTCTTCAGAATAAGGGGACAGTGAATACAAACAACTTTGCAATTAGATGTCATTAGCAAAGCTGTCTTGTATTCACAGTTTTCCTTATCTTCTGTTTCTGTTTACACTGATAGCCCGTGCTGGTCGGATCCCTCCTCCTTGCAGTTCACGAGCTGAGAGCTCATTTACATTCTGTTCATCCCCCGGTCGGGTATTCACTGAGCTTGCATTCCTGCCTTTCACTCAAAGTAAGGGACCGGCACATTTTCACTCTGCACAGCCAGAAGAAACAGAATAACATTGCAGGGCTTCTACAATCAGGAAACAACACAATTGTGTGTCGATCCCTGCCTCTCCTGCATAGAAGGGAGATCTGTGCCATTCATAGAAAGCTGGATTCAACTGTAACAAACAAGAGATCAGTGCTCAGTCTAGATTGAATGCAGCCTGTGGTATGTATACAGCTCTTACAAAATAAGACTGATAGGGAGAGTCACAGTGATATGTGGACTCAGAGAGGGGGGGGGAGTCTCGGGAGCCAGCATGAACAGTGAAGGTGGGGATGATGTCACCCAGCTGGGAGGGGAAGAAACGCCCCTGCATTTCTAGAGTTGAGAAGCTGAGAGCAGTATGAATCAGCCGAACTAAGGAAGCGATACATCCCCTTTAAAGCAATGATTTAAGCTAGTAATAACAGAGGTAAAAAACAGATGGCTTCATAAAGTATTTTCTTTTATTTAACAAATAAATAAATTAATGTACACATAAAACAGAACCCAGTGGAAAATAGTGGAGGTTGAGAGCTGCACAGGAAACGTAACACTTGCTTCAGATGAATATTGTATCAGATTTTGCCATGTTAATGACCAAGTGATCTTCTTCAAGGGGCCTCAGTGTTAGAACACAATCCGCACTGACCACTATAATGGCTGGGGCTGATCTGCTCTCCATTCAGGGTTTTTTCTGTTAATACAATACGTGTTACAAATGTCAGTATTATTATTATACATTATCCACAGAAAACACAAATGACGATTGTAAGCAGTCAACTTACTTTGACCTGAGATAAGATCCCTTTTCCTCTGGAAAGACTCCATATATTATTATTATAAATAAATTACCTGTTTGGTGATTATCTCCTTTTTTGAAGGGGATGTCATACCTGGACAACCATTGTATTAAATTAAATGGGTTTTCTCACTTCAAAAATTAGCTTTCAGTATGTCGGGAAAGTTAAATGAAGAGTTTTTCTAAAAACATTGGTCTTTTGATATTGCCTTGATAATAAGATAAGAGAGATTTTATCTGCTCTGAGTGTACACAGGTTTATCTGGTTACCATCAATATCTCCTTTCCTGATTAGACAGAGAATAGAGAGTGATGTCACCATGATTGGAGTTAACTCTGAAGCAGACTCAATCTGTAACAAGATTAGCTTTTGTTTACAGATAAGAAACTGTTTTCACTTCTCAGAGCACATGTAGCTCTGTTTACTGAAGATTAAATCTCCTGCACTTACATCTTTGTAATGTCTTAGCTAGTTACAAAGGAGCTAAATATGCTCAACACTGCTACAGAACCACCCACAGTCTGAGTAGACAGAGTGAGTGAAAAGCTGCCTGTGACTCATGGTGAGAAAACCCCTTTAAGTCACCCTGTTAATCAACTGATCATTCCGTTAAGGGTGGGGGTCCACTTTTTATGCAAGTATGAGGAAACGATTTGCAACATTTTAGTATACTTTGTGTAAATTTGTAAGTTTGTATTCAGAAATTGAAAACCTTTGCTATTCATGAACAAGGTTCAAGGCTCATTAAGGGCCCTATGTATGAAAACAGTCTTGGTCTAAGACTTTCTTTGTTGCCCATAGCAACCAATCAGAGCTCACTTTTCATTTTTCCATAGCTCTATATGAAATGAAAGGGGAGTTCTGATTGGTTACTATGAGCTCTGATTGGTTGCTATGGGCAACTAAGACCATTTTAGACCTAGACAGTTTTCATACATGAGGCCCTAAGTGTTTAAGAGGACCAGTGACATCTCTGTTATAGTAGATACTTCTGATGTAAAATAGCAATTCTGGAGCCTCTTCTCTTATAACTTTGAGTTGTGCTGTTCCTCTGCTATTCCTTCTAGAAATGTATGACTGAATCAGTCAGATAGATGTTGCCAAATGGGGGTGTCCCTGCACAGTCTGACATTGCCCAATCAGAGCTGACAGTCAGTGAGTGCAGGGACACACCCCTTTGCAAACTAGAAAGGTAACACCCAGTTGACAGATTCAGTAATACACCTTCTAGGAGTAATCAGGAGTAATCTAGGAGTAATCACAGAAGAACAGCACAACACAGAGTTATAAGAAAAGATGCTCCAGAATTGTTATTTCACAGAGAGCACAAGGATTTACTAAACCAGATATGTCAGAAGACGTTACAGGTAACTTATTATTTATATTTATAATAACCCCCTGTGTTGGGCTCAGATCACATAATGCTTGAACCTTCTGCAGGAAGTATACTTTGGGAGATTTTCCCAACGTATACCTCAGATGGACGGCTGCAACATATGTCAATATGCTCCCATACTGAAAAGCAAAGTATCTTATCCCTCTTTATGAAATAGTGTCTTTTAGGGCATGTCCCCACGACACGGGTTTGCGGCCGGTTTTTCAGGCGGTTTGCAGTTTTGCAGACTGTCTGAAAAACCGTCTGCAAACGAGCACAACAGGCTTCCATGGAAAACCCATGCAGCAGTCCCCACTGCACGGGTCCTCCGCCCGCGGGACGCCTGAAAAACGTACAACATGCAAGTTCTTTCGTCCGGATTTTGGATGGAATATGTGCAAGTGAATGTGAAGGGGGAGGGCTTTTCTCCGCTCATCGTGGAGAAAAGCTGTAGCCACCCCCACCCCGGCCGCGGCCGTTTGCACGCCGCACAAACCGGACAAATAGCAGTCGGATATACTTCTGCAAGTTTCTTTATATATGTTATGCTCTCACTGTTGGTCAAATACCTCCTGAGTGTATAAGACCTAGAACTTTAACTGAACCTGATAGGTGGTTTGTCCCCTATCCGAGAACATGAAGTGATAGAGGGGAAAAACTGAACCCTATGATATACAGTTTGGTTATATCATTTGAAGCAGGATTTGGGGAATATTCAAAAGCAGAGTAAATCTTAGAACAGAAAGTTTGCTCTGTACTCAGCAGACAGAGGAAAAGCAGTCAATCGCTATATGTGGGCTGGGTCTTTCACTGTCTCATAAAGGGTTTGTCTCACCATGCTCTTTCACAGAGCCAAAATCAGTTTCTGAATCATGCATTCTATCCAGGTTAGGCTGTGTGTGGGTCTATAGTAGTGATTAGCATATCAGCTCAGGCATTCACAGCTCTTCTAATAGCACTGACATTAGAGCAGGAGACATTATCTATAAGTGCAGAGAGCTACAGAGCTCAAAGTAAACCAACAAAGCAGACCAATTACTTGTTTGAGATAACACACTGTTCTCAAGCTGCCAGCAGTCCTCAACAAAGCCAAAAAATAAAGCAATATAGGTGGAAAAACACTTCAATTACCGTTCCGTACATATTTAAAGAGGTTGTCTTATCTCAACGTTTCATAGGATGCATGAATGAAATAATGTTGCTTTGCTCTGTCACTTTCTGGTCAAGCTGTCTGTAATTAGCATATGAACTCCGTGTATTCAGACTTCTGCTAATTAGATAAATATCATGCTGTCAGGACCAGAGAAGCTTCTGAGGTAAAGTAAACAGCAGTATTACTGGCTTTTGTCTGAAAGATCAGATAACAAACAAGCTCTCAGGGCCCGTTTACACGGCAATGGACAAATACAGGTCGGTTTATCCAACCGGTATTTGTCCGGTTTGTGTGCACACGGTCGCGGGGGTGCAGCTTTTCTCCGCGATGAGCGGAGAAAAGCCCTCCCCCTTAATATTCACTTGCACATGTTCCCTACATGTTGAAAGCTATTCTTTGTAGTGAGACAACCCCTTCAAACTAATCTTGTAATGAGACAAACCCTTTAAGGAGTCTGGTCGTGATCATATTCTCTGCTTTCTGCTCTGAAATCCTGCTCCAAATCATATAACCCTACATATCACACAGCTCAACTTTTCTCCCTCTATCACATCCTGTTCTCAGACGGTAACAAACACCATCTGAAGATTTACTTTAAGTCACTGTTTCCTTGTAAATCCATAGACCATTTTTAATCAATATGTGATGCCCAACAATGTTCTAACTAATAAAGTTTTATATACTTACAGGTTCATCAGCACTGATGCCAGTGTATCCCTCAGGGTCCTCTCACTTAGCTCCCCATCACTTGGGTATAGTACTCCTAAGTCATCTTGTCTGTATGTAGAGGAAGGGTGTTAGAAATCCTTGCTATGGCATAATTAATTCAAACAATTGCCATTCTTCTATTACACTTACTCTAGTCGTTTCCCCATCATGTTCTGCAGGTATCGCCTGGCTGAGATTTGTCCCAGGAATTTTCTGTAGGTGTTGGTGAATATAGCATCTACATGTCTCTCCATCCTACAGGTAAGACACCACACTGGAAACATTATGCACATATTATACACACAGGATGTAATACATGCAGCTCCTGTCCATGGCTCACTTAGTTCACCTTTTCTCTGAAAGACCTCGAACAAATCCCTGTGGCTCATCAAGTATCCAGTCTTGCATGTGGCCGTTCTCCAGCACTGGAAGATTTACATTTCTGCTGGGCTTAGATGGTTGGTCATGACTGCAGAGTAAGCATAAAAGGATTATTGTTCTGTAAATATGTTGTGTACAGTGAGGGTACTACCCTGTTTCCCCGAAAATAATACAGCGTCTTATATAAATTTTTGCTCCTAAACATGCACTATGTCTTATTTTCAGGGGATGTCTTATTTTTCCACAAAGTGTGTGTGTGTGCGTGTTCGGTGCGTGTGCGGTGTGCGTGTCGTGTGCGTTTTGTGCGTGTGCGGTGGTGTGTGTGGTGTGTGTGTGAAAAAAAATTTCTTTGGGTAAGCTCACCTGCAAAAGAATGCTCCTGGGAGAGACAGAGCCAGACACTACCACTGCCTCGTTGGGACATAGGTTTCAAGGAGAAGTCCAAGTTTCCCGCTACAATGTCTACTACCCAATAAATTTTTAAAATAAAAATATTTTATTAAACATCCAATATGGTAAAAAAAAAGTACAAATTACACTACCCATGCATGGAAGAGCAAAAGTAAGACCTGCGTCTACAGAGACTGACGCGTTTCGAAGCCGAAGCTTCTTAATCTTCGAAACGCGTCAGTCTCCTGTAGACGCAGGTCTTACTTTTTGCTCTTCCATGCATGGGTACGTGTAATTTTGTACTTTTTTACCATATCTGGATGTTTAATAAAATATTTTTATTTTAAAAATTTTTTGGGGTGTTGTGGGGTATCTTAAAGTTTAGAGTCACAAACCTAGGATTTATTTTGGGAAAAAAACCTTTATGCAGCTGCAGTGATTACCCAAAAGGGTGGCAAATGTGACATGCTGGAAATAGAAGTCCCAGTGCCCATCAGCCATCCTGTGGGGTGTGTGTGTCAGTTCATTGCTCTGTTCTCCACCCCCATCCCTCACTTATTTTGTACCTTTTTCCCTTTCCGGGGGATGTTCGGGACCTGTAGTGACATCACAGTACATGCCTCCCTGCACGGGTCCTTCAACATCAGGTCTACAAAAATATGTCCCAGGGCCTTTCCGGGTAAGGGGGGCTTGGGAAAACCTCCCCCCCCCCCTCCCCCCCCAAACCCCCTCCTTGCCCAAATTAGGGACGGCCCTGTGTTGGGGCTGAGCAATGTTTTCTATGTTTTTTTTGGGGGGGTTGCCTTTATTAGGGAATTCAAAAAATCTCTGCTATGTTTACTTTGGGGGGTGTCTTTTTTTGGGGGAAACATGGTAGTAAAATTGCATTTGGTTTTTCCCCCTGTTATGTCATATTTTGGGGATTGTGAGCATCTCCACCATGGTCTTACAACCTTTAACAATGCTGATTAACTGGATGTAGCACTAACCTGAATGGTAGAACCTCTAGGCAATATTGCCAAGTCACTTATAAAGCAGTTATGTTTGCTTGTTTCTCAATTAAGACAACTTATCAAATCTTTGAGGATGTTTTTTTAATTTTCCATGCCATTATGTATATTCAAAAAAAATCTTAAAATCCTGCAGTTTCCATTCTGGCCATTTTTTTTTTTTTTCCTTTCCCCACAGTCTTTTTTGCCCCTTTGGGAAAATTTTTTGTAGCCATTCTTGCCATGGCCCCCGTTTTGACAACTCCCTAAATTTTATTTCTTGTAATTTTTAAAACTACCAATCACCAACCATTGGGCTCCCCTGTTTTCTTTTACCATTAAGGGGGGTTTTCTCGCCAAAAAGATCCAGGGGCGTAACTAGAAATGGCTGGGCCCCATAGCAAACTTTTCAATGGGCCCCCCCCCCCAAAAAAAAAGTCAAAAAATTCCAAATTTAAAGTGCTCCTATAAATTTTTTCGAGCTTATGTAACTGTTTAGGAATACATTTATCAACAAACTTTAGTAGTTCTTTTTGAAATGCCATTGGTGTATTGAACCATCCACATCCCCATCATGCTGCAAGGGTGCTGAGGGTTACACAGAAGGACATCTTTCCCCTGTTTTTTCCTTTTAATTGGTAAACCCTGGCCTACACTAAAACATCTGGGTGGGGGTTTAAAAAAGTTCGGGAACTTAGCAGATTCAAATCCCAGGTACCAAGCCTAGCTTGTGACGTGGCTCTTATTGCTGCACTGCTTGGGCTGTGTGACCAGCAAGGAGGCACAGCAAGTGGTGAGGACGGCCTATGGGCCCCCCCTAGCTCATCCCCCTAGTGTTTTGCAGAAATAGCTATTTGCCTTTTCAGGTCAAAAATCCCCGAGGCATTAATTGGGAAAGGAAATTTAAATTGTCACCGGGGATTATCTTTGTTATGGAGTACTTCTATAACGTTTTTTTTTTTGGGAAAGGTGAATTTTTTACTGGGGCCCCCAAGTTTCAACCCCCAAATCCAAAGCTTTCCATAAATCAGAGGTCCTGTTAGGTACCTCAGTTGCATGTTCCGCTGAGAATAACATAAAAAACAGCACAAAAAGCTATTTTTTCTGTCTGAATACAGGACACCACAGCGAAAACCAACAAATCTATTGTAATCAATAGTGTCGTATGGCGTGGGTGTTCATTGTAAAACGGATCCTAAGGTGCACATTTTCACCAACTGCATTAGAGGATCTGAATGAAACCTGCAATGTAGATGTGATTAAGGTCTAAAGGCTGTGTAAGAGTATGTTCACACGGCACAATTGTGGCATAATTTCGCCGCATATTTGCGCTTTTTATGCGGTGAATGCGCGCCACAATTACGGTAATTCATAATTCTCATAGAGAGCTATGGATTACGCGTCGTCTCCCCGGGCGTACAATACAATTGTACGCCTGGGCAGAGAAGTGACAGGTCAATTGTCTGTGGCTCTTATGCGCCGCTGACAATGCACCTCAATGGGGTTGGCTGGCCCCAGGCCCCCCGTGCTTTGGAAGTACGTGCTGAATAGCGCAACTTCCAAAACACCCGGTGTATTGCAGTGCACACAGTATGTGCCGTAATATGCCGTGTGAACATACCCTAAATAGGTACCTTTGTCATATAAATCATGCAGCTCATCTCTAGACATTCTGTCCCTCTTGTCACCACCTTCTTGCAGTCACTGAGTCCAGGGGCGTAACTATAGGGGGTGCAGAGGTAGCAGCCGCTACCGGGCCCAGTAGCCTAAAGGGGCCCAAAAGTCCTTCTGCCACATAAGAAGACAGCAGTATTGCAAAGACACATGGTAACTGAGGGGCCCTAATTCATTATTTGCATCAGGGCCCAAGAGCCTTAAGTTACGCCTCTGACTGAGTCTCTAGAGTCGGAGTGAAGAAGAGTTGAGTGCAGGCAGGTGCCCAGAAGCTGCCGCTCAGCACATCTCCCCTCCACCCCTTCCCCTCTGGAGCTCATAAAACAAAGTTACAATACCCACACTCCTCCTTCCTCCCCCAAATTAACCCCTTCACCTAGTACTGGACTGTCTGCAGGTACAGTAAGGCTATGTTCACACGATGTACTGCGCGTACAATACAATCATAATCCATAGTTCTCTATGAGAGCTATGGATTACCATAATTGTGGCGCGGTTCTCTCTGCGGCGTATAAAGCGCAAATACATGATGACTCTATGTAAAGGATCTGGGCAATTACTGAGTCTCTAGCTGCTAGATTCACTCTCTCCCCATATAACACAGCCTTATACAGTCTGTTCCCCGTACCTCCTGCCTGATAACAGAGGGGAAGCAGAGTGCATTTCTCACATTTGTTTCATCAGTTCAGGCTGTATGTATTACTATTTACACCAATGCAGGTGTTCTGGTTACAAGGAGCATGTATTTGGAGGTGACAGCTCTCCAGGCATGAGAACTGACCATTGCAGGAGGTCTGCAGAGCTGTGACATTCTCTCTCTCCCACTGCGCATACAGAATGATGATGTCACCAGTCTTCAGTGAGGGGAGACATGCCTATTGGGAGGAGAGACACGCCTACTGGGAGGAGAAACATGTCCCTGGATCTGAAGCTGTAAGAGACAGAAACAGCTCAAGTCTGCAAAAGCCAGTGATGAGAAAACTCCTTTAACCATCCTGAGCAGCATATGCTTTTTTAGTGAATTCACCCTCATCATACAACCATAATAGATCACTTTCTGTCTGGTGATCTTGCTTTCTAGGGACATGAACTCTGGAAGTTAAAGGGGATCTGTCATCATAAAATGACCTATTATTTAACTCATATCTGTATGTTAAACACATTTCTTAAGAATTTTTGGTTGTTTCTTTTTATTTATTTTTTTCATATCAATATTAATATTTTTTTTAAATCCTGGAATCCTGCAGTTTTCACTAAACTAATAATAGTTTGACACTTTCTATTCTGTAGAGAAAACTTTTCAGCAGTCTCCTCATTATCAGCACAGGCAGGATTACACTGAAATGTGACACCAAAGTGTATAGATAGCACAGGATACACCGTTCACAATAGGAGATAGTCACTAAGTCAGTTTTAACAATTGCAGACTAGACAAATGTTTACCCCTAAATTCACATTAATACATATACAGTATATTTAAGAATATTTACATATATCCTAGTTAGAGGATTGTCTGTTGGGCTAAGTCTCTGATATAAAAAGGTCCAAAAATCCAGAAGACAAACTTATTTGAAGCTAACTTTCTAGCCAGTCATTTTCCCCAAAGTCTATTTATTAGACTTCATCTTTTGCTGTGCAGGTGCAATGATTCTCATAAAGTGGAAAGTGAAGTGCACATGTGTAGATACATGGTTGGCCTCAAGTGGGTTTAAAAAGGTTTTCCCACCAAGTAACATTGGTGTGGGAAGCTTGCAAATTTTCATCATTATTAAAAATTCTGTACCCTTTTTGTTTTTATCTGCTACCTTAGTAATCCCTAGTGCACAGCTCATCTCTATAGGATACAACCAGTAGCGAGAGCTCCTCAGTCCTGGCCGCACATGCTGAGACATCACCTCTCTTCTCAGGCAGCTACTGTCAGTCTCTTCCCTGTTGAGTAATCACACACACTCACTGTTGAGCAAGTGTTTAACTCCAGGTGCTGTCATTCTACCCCTGTCCTTTGTACTCCTTAGTAATTAGTCAAACAGTACAAATAAATAAAAAGTAAACAGATACCTCAATCGGGTATGTGCAGTGAGAAAAAAAAAATCCACATTTGAACCTAGGACCCCTATGCCGTCGGACCTGGTAGCCGCTCACAGATCTTTACATAAACAAACCTTTGTTTTACTAGAGTGAGTACACTGTGGGGAAAGGCACGGTGATGTCAAGCCTGCTGGGTCACAGATTTGCAGTTTTTCAAACAAATCATACACGTCCCTTTTTGAAAACACTGAAAGCTGAAGCAGGACAAACCAGGCATGAAATGCCTTTGTGGTAAAGCCCCTTCAAAGGCCAGGAGACAACAACCCCATTTCAAGCTGACTTTGAAACCAATCATTTGCTCCAAGGACTATTTCTTAGACCTGATTTTGTAGCATGCACGTGCAAAGATTTCTATAAAATGGAAAGCAGACATGCACACATTGGGCCTCATTTATGAAAGCTGTCCATAGCAACCCATAGCAACCAATCAGAGCTCAGCTTACATTTCTTTTAATGCTTTGGAATATTGAAAGCTGAGCTCTGGTTGCTAGAGGCAACAAGGACAGTCTTACGCATAGATAGTTTTCATACATGCAGATGTCCCAAGTATCCCTCTTTTGGAGGGACAGTACCTGTTTTTGATTAAAATCCCTCTGTCCCTCTTAAATGTCCCTCTTTTTGACTTGATAAATAAACTTACTTTACTTCCTCTCAAAAAGCATCTCGGTGGTTCCTGCCTGCATAATGAGCTAGTTATGTATTGTCTAAAGGCCCATCTACACGGCAAGGATTTTTATGACTGATTTCGGATTTGGCGTCAGTTTATAATACCCTAATACCCATGTGAACGTACCCTGGACCATAAAAATATCTATATTTGGATGATTTTGTGCTAATTTGCTAATGAAGAGCTATCAAAGCATATAGCGATATAGGATAAAATATATACGTCGCTCAAGGAACCATAAGTGTGGGGGGGGGTATGCAAATGAGGCACATTGTGTACAGATAAAGGGTGAGCCCTCTGCTGAGCCCATGGAACCCCAGTTCAACTTTGCCCCTACACTTTTTGTAGTGGAAGATACTGAAAAGGTGTTAGACCAGGTTCACATCTTTATCAGAGGCTCCATTCAGAGCCGAAACCGGATGTGTTTCTTGACGGACAGCAACAGTGCTGGATGAACCCCATTGACTACAATAGGGTCTGTTGGGTTTCTGTCGTGGGATCTGCTGTTGTAATGAAATTTTGGATGGAATCCACAACGGAGGCTTCAAGCAGAGCCTCCATCCAGGCCTTAACCTGTGTGTCAGTGTCTGTCAATATTCTGTAAAAACTGTAGTCTTTCTGATTTGATCTTGATATATTTCAGATTGTGTTTAGTACTATAGTAAGTATTCATTATAATCGAGATAAAAGGACAGCTGACCGGGTCCTCGATCCTACAGTGCTTACACAGGGTACTTCTGATACCAAGCTATACTTCTCACAACAGAGATACCATCACCTATTGCCCCGGAAGAGACACAGCTACATTTTGTGATGCATGAAAATGCTGTTGAGTTCAGTGATATGGCAGGTAATCATCCATAGCTTTATATAATAATATTTGATTGGTTTGCCCTCTCTGAAGCTCCGCACAGATGATAAAAGGAATAGATACTGGTCCGAAAAGGTAGAGGGACCAGGAGAGGACACTATGACCTGTGTCGTGAGGATGCACTTAGCTTACAGTGCCATCAAAGGCAAATCCTACTGTGTTGTAGAATAATAATAATCTTTATTTATATAGCGCCAACATATTCCGCAGCACTTTACAATTTGGAGGGTGTAGGTACAGACAAAAGAAATACATTGCACAATGAAAAGCTACTTACAGATGAGACACAAGGTGAGAGGGCCTGCTCGCAAGAGCTTACAATCTATTAGGGGACGGGAAGGAGTAAGAAGTGCTAGATTTACAATGGTCAGCCATGTGAATAAATATGGGGTTTGTTTTATGTAGAATTCGGATGAACTGCCACCAAACAGTACATCTATATACAGTTAAGTGCCGAAAATGAGATGAGTGCGCTAGGGAGTGTGTGTGGAGGGGAGGGGGGGGGGTGTTAGCATTAGAATAATCCTAATTACACTTTTTACCTCTTCTGTTTTGACATAACTGTCACACTGAGGCATTTTATAAGCTACAAATGGTCTAATATCAGTATCCTTTGTTTATTTAGTGCCATGTTTTGTGCTTAAAGGGATATTTAGGTCCATATATGTTTGGACAATGACACAAAATTTTGTTTTTTGTACTTGTTTACTGAAACGTATTCAAGTTATAGTTATATAATGGACATAGACATCAAGTCCTAACTTTCAGCTTTCATTTTAGGGTGTCCACATTGAAATTGTATCAAGGGTTTAGGTGTTTCAGCTCCTTGACTGTGCCACCTGTTTTTAAAGGGACCAAAAGTAATCGGACAAATTAAATTATTGTAAATAAAATGTTAATTTATAATACTTGGTTGAAAACCCTTTGTTGGCAATCACTACCTGAAGTCTTGAACTCATGGACACCAGATGCTGTTTCCTCCTTTTTAATGCTCTGCCAGGCCTTTACTGCAGCGGTTTTCAGTTGCTGTTTTGCTTTGGCCTTTCGTCTGCCAACGGTTATTTCGAACAAGTTAATCGGATTGCCGATCGTAAATACGTTCTGAAATCATTAAAATTCATTTGCATATAAATAGGTGCACTAAGGTGTGGCACGTATTTGTAATCTGTTCTACACGACGATTCAATATTTGTAGGTGGTTGGTCCTCCGTAATAATTGACATGAATTTTTTTTTCCGTCCGGATTCCGTCGTAAATCCCGGCGGAAATCCGGAACGGAACTACGGCCCTTTGTGAACACGACCCGTATTTTCTATTGAAATCAATAAAAAATCGGCTGTGACTTGTTTCTAGGTTTTGCCGAGGATTGACGCGTCAATCCTCGGCAAATACGGGGCAAAAATTAACCTTTTGTAAACAGGTTTTCTTCTAAAGTTTTTTTTTTTAAAAAAGGAAATCTCTCAATGGGGTAGAAATCAATGACTGATTTTTGGCCAATAAAAAACGTATTCCACTTATTTGCTTTAATAAACTCCTTGGTTGCTCTAGGTTTATGTTTTGGGTCATTGTCCATCTGTATTCTAAAACGACGATCAATCAGTTTGGCTGCATTTGGCTGGATAGATAGATACATATATATACACTGCCCAAAAAATAGAGAGAACACTTAAACAACACAATGTAACTCCAAGTCAATCACACTTTTGTGAAATCAACCTGTCGAGTTTTGAATCAACAATGATTGTGAATCAATTTCTCCTGATGTTGTGCAAAGGGAACAGAGAACAGGAAGAAATGATAGGCAATTAGCAAGACAACCCTTATAAAGGAGTGGTTCTGCAGGTGCTGACCACAGACCATTCCTCTGTTCTCATCCTTTTTGGCTGTTGTTTTGGTCACTTTTGCATATTGTCATTGCTCTCGCCCCTAGAGGTAGCATGAGGCAGTGTCTACAACCCACAGAGTTGCTCTGGTAGTGCACTCATCCAGGATGGCACATCAATGCGAGCTGTGGCAATAAGGTTACCTGTGTCTGTCAGCAGTGTCCAGAGCATAGAGCAGATACCAGGAGATGTGGAGGGGGCCGCAGGAGGGCAACAAGCCAGCAACAGGACTGCTACCTCCTCCTTTGTGCATGGAGGACCAGTGCCAGAGCCTGCAAAATTGCCTCTAACAGGCCAGTCATATCCATATGTCTGCTCAAACTGTCAGATACAGACTCCATGAGGGTGGTATGAGGGCCCGATGTCCACAAGTCGGTGTTGAGCTTACAGCCCAACACTGTGCAGGGCGTTTGTTATTTGCCAGAGAACACCAAGATGGTCAGATTTGACATTGGCACTCTGTTCTCTTCATGGATGAGAGCAGGTTCACACTGAGCACATGTGACAGAGTCTGGAGATGCCATGGAGAACGTTCTGCTGCTGTAACTCCTCCAGCATGACCAGCTTGGAAGTGGGTCAGTAATGGTGTTGGGAGGCATTTCTTTGGAGAGCTGAACAGCCTTCTATGTGCTAACTAGAAGTAACCTCACTGCCATTACATACCTGGATGAGATCCTCAGACCCATTGTGAGACCATATGCAGGTGCAGTGGGCCCTGGGTTTCTTCTGAAACATGACAATGCTGGGCCTCATGTGGCTGAATTGTGTCAACAGATCCTGCATGATGAAGGCATTGAAGCTATGGCCTGCCTGTTCCCCAGACCTGAATCCAATCAAGTACATCTTGGACATCATGTCTTGTTCCATCCACTAATGTCACATTGCACCACAGACTGTCCATGCTTTAATCCAGGTCAGGGAGGAGATCCCTCAGGAGAACACCTGCCGCCTTATCTGGAGCTTAGGGAGGTCATACAGGCACGTGAAGGCCACTCACTCACTGAGCTTCATTTCCTTGTCTTGAGTTATTTCCACTGAAGTTGGACCTGATTGAAATTTCATTTTTGCTTTTAAGTATCATTCCAAATCCAGACCCACATCGGATATTCAATTTGATTTTCATTGCTCATTTTTTACTGTTCATGTTTTATTGTTCTCAACACATTCCACTATGTAATGAATAAAAAACTGCAACTGGAATATTTCATTTATTGAGATCTAGCATGTAATATTAATGTTAACGTTCCCTTTTTTTGAGCAGTGTATATTTATATATATATATATATATATATATATATACACACACATGTGTATATATATATATATATATATTGTAAGGCGCAGCTGGGAAGGTCTGCAGTGGTGTGTATATTCCAGCCAGGTTCTGGGCGTATGCCTGGGGAGAGCAAAACACATGCCACCAAGGTAAGGAGCCTTGGTGGAGTGAAAGGCCAATGCTAAATAGGTGTCGACAGTACAGACTGTCGACATACATTTAAGTTGTATGTTAGTATGGCTTCCAGCCATTCCTGGGTCGGCCTTTCATTGGGAGTAAGCATAGAGCAGGGTGGGTGCTTACTCCCCATGGCTCCACTCCGGGATTTCCCGGCTGTATATAAGGTCAGCAGGTAAGCTGACTGGGGGTCGGCTGTACCTCCAGTCTACCTTCTGGGCTGGAGGTATTCACACTGGTGGAAGCCAGTGTCAGACCAACAAGGTGCTAGTGAGGGAACTACACCATTGTTAGTAAGCGCTCAGACGAGCAAGTATTTTGTTTATGTCTTGCTGTGCATGTTTTGCCACACTTATTGTTCTGCTTCTACAATAAACCCACGGACAAAGGAGCCATTTATACCTGACTTCTGCCTCATGCCTGAAAGACTCATGCGGTGATCCCAGAGCTGTGCAAGCTTACAGTATCTATCTATCTATCTATCTATCTATATATATATATATATATATTTATTATATATATATATATATAATATATATATATATATACACAGTTGAAACCAGAGGTTTGCATACAATATGTAAAAAGACACAAATGCAAGTTTTTTCTCACTATCTGACATGAAATCAGAATAAACCTTACCTGTTTTAGGTCAATTAGGAACCAAAATTAGTTATAGTTACCAAATGCCAGAATTATGAAACAGAGAGGCATTAAGGTATTTTTATTACTTACTGCAAAGTCAAAAGTTTACATACATTTCATTAGTATTTGGTAGTATTGCCCTTAAACTGTAGGACTTGGGTCAAACGTTTTTGATATCCTTTCACAAGCTTCTCACAATAGTTGATAGGAATTTTGGAATGTTTCTAGGTCATCTTGCTCGCACCTGGTTTTCAGCTTTGCCCATAAATTTTCAATAGGATTGAGATCAGGGTTTTTTTGATGGCCACTCCAAAACATTGACTTGGTTATCCCTAAGCCACTTTGTAACCAGTTTGGTAGTATGCTTCGGGTAAATTTCCACTTGGAAGACCCATTTCTGCCCCAGCTTTAACTTCCTGGATGAAGTCTTGAGATGTTGCTTCAGTATTGCCACATAATCTGCTTTCCTCATGATGCAATCTATTTTGTGACATGTACCAGTCCTGCAGCAAAACAACCCCACAACATGATGCTGTAACCCCCGTGTTTCACAGTTGGGATGGTGTTCTTAGGCTAACAAGCTTCTCCCTTTTCCTCCAAACGTAACGATGGTAATTATGGCCAAACAGTTAAATTTTAGTTTCATCAGACCACGGGACATGTCTCCAAAAATGTAGGTCTTAGTTCTTAGGTGCATTTGCAAACATTAATCTGGTTTTTAGATGTTTCTTTTGGAGAAAATGGCTTCTTCCTGGCAGAGTGGCCTTTCATCCAATTTTTAAATACATGATTGTTTCACTGGGGTTTAAAATGACAAAATTTTTCCGGGTTCCGCAAGCAACTCACAAGCTTTTTGCTTTTCTTCTTGGGTTGATATGAAACCCGGTTTGTCCCAAAAAGCATGTTCATCTCTGGGGACAAAGAACCCGTTTCCTTCCGGGAGCGGTTGATGGGGGGAAACATTCCCTTTCTTGTTTGTATTTTGGGGTAAAAAATTGGGTTTGAAACAGGAATGAACAAGGGCCCTACAGATCCTGGAACAGCCCCCAAAGGATGTTTCCCGACTTGAGCAAATCCACAATTTTTTTCCTGATAAAATTTGGTTTGATTTTTTTTTTTTTTTAAAGATTTTCCCTCAGGGATGTTACACACAGAACCCGGGTGTGTTTCTGTTGTGCTTTAAAAATATACCCCAAGGTTGTGCCCTTCTAATTAACTCAGATTTGAAAATTTAAACCTATTAGAATTTTTTTTTCCAAAGACATGGAAATATCATATGGGGTCCCAAATTGTTTAAAGGCGTAGTGTATGAAAAACTTTTGATTTTGCAGAAACTAAAAAAAATGTTTTTAAAAAAAATTTCTCTGTATATTTTTTTAGCTTTTTTTTAAGTTCCCCTTTTGAAATTATGTCACGGTTCATCCGGGGCGGTCCCTGCCTTGGACCGTCGGCCTGGTCCGTTTCCTGCATGCCCCCTTTCTGGGGCTCCCTGTGAGGGGGTTTCCCCGCAGCCTGGGGTTTCTGCCTTTTGTATTGCCGTCCTGTCCTGTCCAGTCTTGTTGCTTTCCCGGGTCCCGTCTTTATCCCTGTGCCCCCTTTAAAGGGGGTGGCGCGGCAGCTTTCCCGGGGGATTTATAGTTTCTGTTCTGTGCACCTTTTCCCCTTCACCCCCCTTTACCTCTGGCTATAAAAGGGTTTTTTGTCTCTACGGGTTTAGTTATTGAAAATCTGTTGCTTTTGTCAAAGGGTTCCCCTCCCTTTGGGTCCGCCAGCATTCAAGTCTGCTGTTGGGAAAAGGGGGGCCCTTTTCCCCCCAGATGCTGGTCCTTTTTTTGGTAATTTTGGGGCTCCTGGCCGTTGTTTCCCTTGTGTCTGTGTCTCCTGTATCCCGCCCGGGGTTTCCCATCCTGTTGTGCCCCTCCTGTTCCCGCCGTGTTCCCTGGGGCTGTCCGATGTGTTTTCCCGTCCAGTTCTGCCGGGATCCTGTGGTGCTATGGTACGGTTTTTAACCCCTCCTGTTTCCGCTGTTTTCATGTTCCTTTTGTTCCGTAAACCCCCGGCCTGGTTTTTGTTTGCACCCCGGCCCGGCACCGGGAGGTAGCCAAAGTCGGGGGGGGTGACCTGGGGGGGCCCGAGCCAAAATCCATCCCGCTTTGCGGCGGGCTCTGGCGGGAATAAAACCCGGGGCCCCCTTGACTCCCCCTTCTGGCGTGGGGCCCCCACTTCCACCTGCCTGCGGTGATCCAGGGATTTCCCCACCCGGATTTTCGGCGGTCGGCGCCTCTGCTTACGTCCATCGGCGCCGCACTGTTTTCACATTCTTCCTAGGGTTTTTCTCCCTGATTTCCCCCCTTTTTGAGTGTGGGTAGCACGGCCCGTGGGGTTGTTTGGGCTATTTTCTTCCCGACCCCAATAAGGGGCTTGGGGGGGGGTGTAAGGGCCCCCGTTCACACGGCTTATTTTGGAAAACGGATTTGCCGCCGTATTTTTTCGATGTAAAAACCGTTCCCAAAAACAGTCTGAAATAAGTTGGGGGCCAAATTTTTTTATTGGTTTTAATGGGAAATTTCGTTTTTCGTCGTTTTTGCGAATGGGAAATTTTGTGCCGTATTGCCAACCCCGGGGGTTTTTCGGGGCCCCAAAACGGACGGAAAAAAAATGTGCATGTCAATTTTTGGGGCCCGGGTTTCACAAAGGATTTAACCCTTTTTAATTTATTGGGGGGTTGTTTAAAAACCATCGCGTTTTCGTCCACATAAGGGGGACTTATTTTCCAAAGGTTTTTGGGAAAAGGTTTAAACGGCAAGCCCCGTTTAAAAAAATTCTGGAATTTAAAAACCGGGGGTGAACTGCCTAAGTGTTATCAGGGAAGACCCCAATTTAAATGTGAAAAACCCCCATCTTGTGTAGTAAGAGATGAACCTCATAGGAGTTCTTAGACATCCTGTTTTACACTCCCCTTTTTTCAGATTTACAGGGTGTCAAAAAGGTCAAACCCAAAAGGGAGAATTTAAAAAAATTAAAATAAAAAAAATTTTTTTCATTGGGTTTTTACTTTTCATCCCCCTTTACAATAGTTTTTAAGGTTTTTTTTCCCCATTGATGCAGCCATATGTGAGCTTGTTTTTTTCATGTGTGTTTGTGACAAGATATTTTCTAACCCCTCCCAGCTATTTTTGGTGACTATTTTTTCATCTGTGCTTTCCAAGAGGTCTTACCTTTTTTCCGTTGACATAGGGCTTGTTTTTGCAGGACAAGTTGTATTTTTTAATGGTAACGTCTAATGTACCATATTATTTATCATAAAAGCCCAAAAAAATGTTTGTGGAATGAAACGGGAGAAAAAATGAAATTGTGGGTTTTGTTTTTATAGAGTTCACCATGCAGTGTAAATGACATGATAATTATATTCTGCACTTAAAGGGGTTGTCTCATTACAAAGATTAGCTTTCAACATGTAGGGAATGATAAATGAAGACTTTTTCCAAATGCATTAGTCTTTTGATATTACCTCGGTATTATTCTGTGGACGGGGAGTGACGTTAACTGTACAAGCCAAACAGGCTGTGGCAGCTTGACAAACAGAGTGTGTTATACTCTAAACACAATCAAAGAAGGGAGTAATTACTTGTGATTGTTTACTTTGAGAAATGAAGCTTCTTCTGACACTAGATTACCTCTCCGGCAATCATGTCTGTGCAATGAAAAGATCTGGGGACATACGAAGCTCATATGCTAATCACTCTGCTTATTGAACCACCCACAGCCACCAGGAAACGAGTGACTATCTGTAATATGAAGCTGGCCTGTGGCTCTGAGAAACAGCATGGTGAGACAACCCCTTTAAGCGTGACTACAGTGATACCACATTTATATGGTTTTATGTTATATTACTATATATATTTTTTGTAAATATTTTTTTTAAATGTGCTTTCCATCGCTATTTTCTCAGACCAATAACGTATACATTTTTTCCATGTATGAACCTGTGAGAATTTATTTTTTGTGGGATGAAGTCTAGTTTCTATTGGTATAATTTTGGGGGTACATAAGACTTCTGATTCTATCCTTTCGTGTTTTGCATTTGTCATTGCCTTCTCAGTGTAGTCTAATCTTTATCCAGGCCTGTCCAGAGTACAATAGAGCAATCATTATGCCCTTACCTATTACATGCAGATAAGAATTACAGGAACTACAGTAAATTGAGATTAGTCTGTCCTTCCATTCAGTAGTTTTATCTCTTAATTATCAGAGCTAGAGAAGGGCAAGATTTTCATGTGATTTTTAATTTTATAGGACTGCCAAGATAAAAAAAAATCCAGAAATTCTAGAAAAAAGAGTATTTTTCAGAAATATTGATTTTAACAAAAATTCATCTCTTAACTGGAAGTGTCCCTTTAAGGTTTGAGCGAACCAGCACCACTCTCCATGAGCTGTGTCTGGTATTGCAAAGGAGTTTCATTCTCTTGCAGGCAGGATCTGTGTTTTCCTATGACCTCCATGATCCCACTTGGCACTAAAACAAATAGACAATGGTCCCTTTCACAATCTTGTTCTAGAACACCGGACGTTTCCGAGCCAACACTAGTCCACAAATTTGCAATGCATGTTGAAAGGGGCTGTTGCTTGGGATTTTTTCTGATATAATTTAAAAAGCCATATAACATATAAACAACAGAAATAAAAGTAAAAAAGATTGCCGGAAACAGATATAAAGGAAAAATCGTGATAGAAGAGCAAATATACAAAAACTTATACGCATTTAAAAGAATTATGTTTAATTAAAACCAAACTCTTGAAACCACAGCACAAAAATGGGACATTCATTCTCCCACACAAACACAACCTATGTAGAATATTTACAAATCTATCTAATTTATCATACTCACAAAATAACACTGTACAACTTAGGCATCACATATGCGTCGGAGGTTCCGTCGCCTGTTCCATCGGGACTAAAGGAAAAAATAGCGCCGCAATCTGCGGCGAAAACCTGATGGAACCATTAAAATCTATAGGGTCTGCTAGCTGATTGCAAGGAGTAGACCAGAACTATTATTAAAATTGGCAGAGGTGAATTAGCATCTTTTCATTAGTACACATGATAAGCTCAGTTGAAAGGCATAGACATCTCGACAATTTCTATTCTGCTACTCCTAATGTCGTCAATGTTCTTGATGGTAATTCACATGGCGTAATTGAGGGCACGCGCGATGTTCACCGCGTTTTTGCGCTTAATGTGGGGATGAAATGCGATACCACAATTACGGTAATTTAGTAGCTCTCATAGAGAATTATGAATTATGCCTTGTCTCCACTACGCATACGTTTATTGTATGCTGGGGGAGAAGTGCAGTTACTTCTTAGCGGCGCTGCGCCGCTTTTATTTGGAAGTTGAATGTGGGTCGGCCGTTGCTGGCCCCCTCTGTCCTTGGAAGTATGCGCTAATTCCAAAACACATGGCGTACTGCGCTCATCTGTTGTGTGTGAACTTATCCTTAGGGTATGTTCACCGGCGTATTGTCGGTGAGAAGGGGCTCGGGGGGCGCGCTCGCCGCGGGGCCGTCTGGGCCGGTAGGTGAGGGGGACCAAGGGGAGGGGCCAGCCTGGTGTGCGTCCGGGGGCCCCCCCGCCCCGCCCCCGGAGGCGCGCCCGACCTGGGGGGGAGAGACCGCGAGGACGCACGCTCCCGGCGGGGGTGATTGGGGTGCGAGTGGGCGGGGGGCGGCTGGGGGGTCCGCCCCGGGGGACCCGCCCGCGGGAGGATAAGAGGGAAGGCCGGACGGGGGCGCGCGCCCCCCCGTGGGGGGGGGGGTGGCGCGCGGGGGGGTGGGAGGGGCCCCGCTCCGGGGAAGGCGGGGGGTGCGAGGGCGCCGGGTGCGCGGGGCCCCCCCCCCCCCCGCGGGGGACGGCCTCAGCGGCACAAGCCGCCGCTCAGGGGGGGTGGGGGCTGTGTGTGGGCGGCGGTTAGGTGCTCGGGAGGGGGGGGTTAAAGAGGAGGGCGGGAGGGGACCCGGGGCGCCCCGATGGGTGGGTGGCAGGGAGTGGGCGCGCGGGGCTGGGGGGGTGGGGGGGGAAGGGGGAGGGGGAGTGGGGTGCGGGGGTCCCCGGGCCGGGGGTGCGAGCGCCCCTGGGCCGCCCGGGACGGGGGGGTGCCCCCGGCCTCGGCGCGCGGGGAGTTGGCCGCCCGGGGAGGGCGGTGGGGGCGCCGCCCCCCGATGGGCCCCCCCTCCGCGTGGGGCCGCCCGGGAGGGGGGTGCGGGTGGGGGGGCGGGGGGGTGAGGGGTGGGGGGCCCGCGGGAGTGAGGGTTGGAGGACCCGAAGGGCGGCGGGAGCGGGAGGCTGTGGTCGCGGGTGGGGGGAGGGCCGTGGTGGGCGGGAGTGAGGGAGCGGAGGTGTGATGAGCTCGGGAGCCCCCCGGGGGGGGGCGTGAGGGCCCCCGGCCCGGAGGGGGGGGCCGCGGGGTGTCGCCGGGCTTAGGTTAGTGGGGCGGCGGGGGGGGGGGAGGCGGCACCGACCCCCCGATCCCCGCACAACCCCAACACAACAGGGGACGGGGGGCCGTGAGGGCGGATAGCCGGCCCCGGGGCCGGGGCGGCCGAGAGGGGGAGGCCCCGGTCCCGGCGGGAGGGTCGGGCCGCCCGCGGAGACCGGAGGGGTGGTAGCGCCTGGAGGGGGGGACGGGCGGGGGGGAGCGCCCCCGGCCCCCCCCACCCCCCCACCTACCCCCCCCCCCCCCCCCCCCCCCCCCCACCCCCCCGGCGCCAACGGTGGCGGGCGAGGCGAAGACGGGATCGTCCGCAGGGGAGGCGGGGGGACCGTTGGAGACGGGTGGGGCCCGTTTGGGGGTGCGCCCCCCCCCCCGTCGCGTTGTGGGGTGGCGCCCCGGGGGGGGGGTGCGCCGCGGGGAGGAGGGGCGCGCCGCCACCGGTGCCGGGGCGGGGGCGGGTGGGGTGTGCGCCCGCGCAGGGGGTGGGGAGGACGGCGCCGGGGGCCTCACCGGGCGGGATGGGCGGGATGAGGGGGGGGTGGGTGGGGTCCCCATGAGTCGAGGAGATGAGAAGCGAGGGGGCCGGAAGCCGCCCGGGTGTCCACGTCCGCCGAAGGGTGAGGGATCCGATTAACTGGCTGGGCTGAAAGGTCGGATCGGTCGCGTGGTGTTGGGGGGCCGGGCAGTGGGGTTGCCGCGGGGGGGTCTGGGGGGTGGCTGGGGGGGAGAGATGGGCGGACGCCGCGGGGGTGGGCGCGACGCCCCCCCCCCCCGCCACGGGACGGGAAGCCCCCCGCCCCCCCGCCCCGCGGGCCGGGTGGGATGAGGTTGGTGAACCCCCCCGCGCGTGGGTGGTTGTGGGGGGGGGAGGGTGGGGGGGGGGGGCGCGTTGGACGTGCTCCGGGAGGAGGTGGCAGGACCTGAGGGGGGGAGGGGGCAGGTGGTGCCGGTCAGGTTCGCCCCCAGTGGACGGGTGGAGGCGGGGAACGGGGGGGGGGGTGCGGGAGGGGGCCCTCGCGAAGGGAGCATGGGCAGACGGGGGTGGGGGTGCCCGCGAGGGGCTTGGGGCCGGTGGGGCGCGGGGGGGGAGCGGATGGGTTAGGGACGGGACCCGGGGGAGGCCCGGGGGACCAGCCGGCGCCCAGAGGGCGTTGCTTGGTGGAGAGCGAGTGACCCCCCCCGCAGGGGATGATTGTGGGCCGCGCTCCCCGCGTGCTTGGGGAGGTTGGGGGGGTATGGGGAGAAGGCCTCTGGAGGGGAGGAGTATGGGTAGGGGGCCGCAGGGATGCGGGGGGGGGGGGCCGCCCGCTGGACGCGGGCGGTGGGGGAGGGGGCCCGCCGAGGGGTTGTGGGCGCCCCCCCGGGGGGGGGGCTGTGGCGGCCCCCCCCGCCCCCCCCCCCGCGTGGTGAGTGGAATGGGGGGTGTCCCCCCGTGTGGAGTGGGGGGGGATCGGGAGGGGCTGAGGGTTGGGCGGAGGGAGGTGAGGGCAGGGGGCCCCCCGCCCGCGGGAGGTCGCCCCCCGGAGGGGCACGCTCCGGCGAGCGGAGAGCGCGGGGGGGAGGGAGGGGGAGCGGGCGGGGCCCTGGGGGCCGGGGGGGGACCACCAAGTGGGGGGCGCGCCGCGTCCGCTGGGGGGCCCCGCCGGGGGAGGGGTGGCGGAGCCGGGAGGGCTGGGGTGAGGGGGACCCCCGGGTGGCCGAGGGCGCCGCGGTGAGCACCCCCCCCGGACGGGCCCATCGGGGGGGCGGAGAGGCGTGGGGGGGCATGTGGAATGCCCTGCCCGCCCCCCCCCCCCCCCCCCCCCCCCTCTATTTCTTTCACTCCCCCCCCCTTTTCTATTTTCCCCCTTCCGTATGTGTTCTAGCGACGCGCCGCCGGCCCACCACAGGTGGGCCCCCCCCCCCCCCCCCCCCCCCCCCCCCCCCCCGGGCCCTGCCCCCTGCCATTTTGAGGTGTTATGTGCGCTTAAATATTACGGCGAAGTGCGCGTCGCGCTATTACAGTATTCCATAACCTCTCATAGAGAACTATGCGATTATGCCTGTCCCCACGCGCGACAATACCGATCGGTTAATGTAAGCGGGGAGGTATAGTCGACTTGTCAGTTGCCGACGAGTAAGTGCATGTCTTCCCTTTGCTTCGGGAGTACGCACTGATCAGCGCAACTCCCAAATCACCCGGTGTATTGCGGCGCATACTGTACACGCCGCAATTATGCCGTGTGAACAAACCCTTATTGTCTACTGCTGACAGACCTAAATTATGCAACAAACCGTGGGGAACTGGGGCTATTAATATTACCATTTACATAAGTCCTAGCAGTTACATAGTGATCTATTCAGTTAACAGAAGTATATCAGGAAAATGATGATAATGTCAGACAGACATTCACACTGCTTTATAGTCTATGACAGAGGTGTCAAACTGCCGGCCCTCAAGGTGTTGGGAAACTACAACTCCCATCATGCCCACTGTTATACATTATACAAATGCATGATGGGAGTTGTAGTTTCCCAACAGCTGGAGGGCCACCGTTTGACACCTGTGGTCTATGAAGTTACTAGCCATAGTCTTTTTTTTAATTTGTTAGGTTTTTTATCACTTAAAAAACAAGAGTTGTTGGAAAAGTAAAGATCAGTAGTGACGTCAGTAGTATTGGTCTCTCAGGAAACCAGTCTATACTGCCTAATGTATCCCCAATGTTAGGCTATGTCTCCACTTCACAAAAAAAAGGCCATTTTTTCAGCGTTTTTTTGTTTTCTAAAAAAAGCTGAAAAAAACGACTGAAAACGGCTCCCATAGACTTCTATAGTAAAAACGTCCTGCTGTCTCCACAGAGCATCTTTTTTCTACATGTTTTTGCTGTTGGTCGTTTTTTGAAACGTTGCAAAAAACGACTGAGCAGGGCACAAAATAAACTATTGGAGTCTATGGCTGTGTTTCCACTGCACAGAAAAACGTCAGTTTTTTCAGCGTTTTTGGCTTTTTTTACAATCCTGTGCATGTCTGCAAAAAACGCTCCAAATATCGCGCAAAATAACTAGCCAAAACGCACCAAAAAACTGACGTTTTTTCAGCTGCTATTTCACAGGCTGTGGACAAAAAACTCAGTTTTATGAACGTTTTTAGTATTTGGTTTTCTGGTCATTTTTTTGTCCACTGCAGTGTAAACATAGCCTTACTGACCAGATCAGGTAGCAACAGGGTGATCTGTTGTACACACAAAAAAAACTACAAAAAATATTAACTTGAAACACTCTAGAATAAACATCCAACATCCCCATCTTTACTAATTACAGTTCTATGTCCATAATGTCAGATAGTAGAGATCTAATTTGCTAATTGAATGCAAATAAAATATCTGTATGCTCACAAAATGAGAACACCCCTCATATTTTTTGTAAATATTGTATTTTATCTTTTCATGGGACAACACTAAAGATATGACACTTTGATACATTGTAAAGTAGTCAGTTTGCAGCTTGTGTAAACTTGGTGTACCTTCAAAATAACTCAACACAAAGCAATCAATGTCTAAACAATGGCAACAAAAGTGAGTACACCCCTAAGTGAAAATAAACAAATTGTGCCCAATTTGCCATTTTCCCTCCACAGTGCCAAGCGACTCATTATTGTTACAATACGTCATATTCAGAGATGAGTGCTGCCAGCATTGCTGCAGAGGTTAAAGGGGTGGGAGGTGAGTCTGTCAGTGCTCAGACCATACGCCGAACACTGCATTAAAATGATCTGCATGACTGCTGTCCCATAAGGAAGCCTCTTCTGAAGATGAGGCACAAGAAGACAAGCAGACTAAGGACATGGATTACTAGGACCATGTCATGTGGTCAGATGAGACCAGATAAACTTATTGGTTTCTAGATCTATGACAAGTATATGTGTGGCAACCAATAGGTGAGTGAGTACAAAAGATTAGTGTGCCTTGTCTACAGTCAAGCATGGTGGTGGGAGTGTCATGGTTTGAGGCCCCATGAGTTCTGTGGCTGTGGGGAGCTACAATTCATTGAGGAATTATGAATGCCAACATGTACTGTGACCATACTGAGAAGCAGGAGGATGATCCCTCCTTCAGAAACTGGGGCTGCAGGACATCTGTACTTCCAACATGATAATGACTCCCAAACACACCTCCAAGACGACCACGTCTTGCTAAAGAAAATTAGGTTTAAAGGGGTTTGTCTCACTGCATGGCATTCTTTTTATGTTGAAACATTCTTGCAAAGAAACAAGTCACTTTGTAATATGTGTTTTACCCCGAAACGCTGCGGGGTTCCAGTGAAGACCAGAAGTTGTTTCCCGGGCGCAGGGAAATGAGTTTAATGTGAGGCTTCCGATGTGAGGATCGGGTAACCTACAGCTATTTCATGCTGCCTGTCGTTTGGGCAGCATAAAGTAGCTAACAGGTTCCCTTTATGGCAGTGCTGAAAATGAATGGCAGCCACACAAAATATTGATACTTTGGGCACAATTTGTCCATTTTATCTTAGGGGTGTACTCAGTTGAGTTATTCTTAGGGCGCACCAAATTTACACTGTCTCCTTTACATTGTATCCAAGTGTCATATCTTCAGTGTTGTTCCATGAAAAAATATAATACAATATTTACAAAAATGTGAGGGGCGTATTCTATTTTGTGAGTTAGGCCCGGTTCACACGGCTTATTGCCGGCGTAATTTCGGGGATGGATTTCGCCCCGCAATTACGCCGGTAGGCGTGCAGCGGGGCGGGGGGCCGGCAGCCCGACGGCCCCATAGACTGTTCATTATTCTATGGCGCGTACGTTGGAGCGTAAATGTAATTCAACCATGTTAATCTTTCTCCCCCGCGGCGGATTCGACGAAGCGGGGAGAAGGACGCGGAATCCATATTTCTCTATGAGAACTGTGGATTAGCGTAATGACAGACGGATTGGAGCCGTACTGCAGCGCAAGTACGGAGATGAACGGAGAAGAGCCCTCCCCCCTCCCATTGAGAAGCACATATTCCATCCGAAAACCGCCGGGCAGAAAACCCGTGCAGTGGGGTGGACATTTCCGTTACATGCGCCAAAAACATTATTGGTAGGTTAATCTGGAATTTAGATTGTGAGCTCTAATAGGTACAGGGACCAATGTGAACGATGACAATCTAGGTACAGCACTGTGGAATAGAACAGCGCTATATAACTGATTAAAATAAATAAATAAACCCACAAGGCATGAGGAGCCCAAAAGGTATACTTGAAAAGTTAAAAAGACTTTGAACATACATTATATCATGACATCATTTAGATTGTGTTGATACCACTTTTGGCATTCATCGGTGGTATCACTTAAAAAAAAAAAAAGGTACCCTGAAAAATACTTTGGCATATATGTAGACAATAATAAAACATATGTGTTTTTATTTTTTTAACTACATTTGCTCTATCTCCTAGTAGTATATGCTAGATGTGCAGAGTAGAACAGTGTGGTCCAAAACACCTTACATGTATATTATGGGCCTACTGCAGCTCCGCCTTATTATTCTTGGATCTAGCTTTTCTCGATTGTATACAAGGGATGACCTCGATAGAGGAAATGAGTGAACAGCTCCCGGATGGGGAGGGGCTGGATTGCTGGGCGAGGGGATGGGAGGAGGGGGGGGGGTTTCTTTGATTTTACTTCGATTACGTAGTTGTGGTGGTTTGCTTTAGGAAACAGTTGGCCAGCTTAGCAGAGCTTTTATAATGCAGTTGGAGAGTCTCTGTTTCCCAATTAGGGAATAGTGCCTAGTGTAAAGACTATGGGCGACATGTGGAATGAAACAGAGGCTGTGCGCGTTTTCTGGTGTTCTTTGAGCACTAAAACGAAAATGTATGACAGGCGCAACTCGCAAACTTCAGGCGCAATAAACTGCGCTTGTATGTGCCAATGACACTTTCTAGTGCGCCGAGGTTTAGGGGTTTTGCTGGGGGGAGTCGCACCAACCATTCATAGATAAACACATTTATTGATGTTTGACACCAAATCGAGGCGCAGAACAGTTAGAACAGCCAGACCAGGTTAAAGGTGGTGCCTGAACCAGACTACACTGCGCCTGTATGTATGACCTGCAGAAGAACAGGGTCATACATTCTGGCGTGTTCTACACTGCCTTTAAAGCCCCCCCCGGATTAGATCTGGCCTGTCAGTGCAACGTTCATGACATGACGAACCTATGGTTTCCAAGAATGCGAATTGCAAGTCACCATAGCAGCTATTAAAAAATAGAGAGTTTTAAACTTTTAAGCCTAGAAGTATATCAATGCAATGTTCACTAATCAGCATGCAAATAAATAGTGTTGTACAATATCCAAATACATATTCCATTCCACTTCAGAATTTTAGATCCCCTGCTAACACAAAGGTTCATACATTCTGGCGCATTCTACAGTACACTTCCTTAAAGCTATTTAGAACTGGCCTGTCAGTGTCAATGTTCATACATGTCACCCAAAATACTTTCTGGTGGTCTATGGACAGTAAATGTGTGATTTGTATTATCCCTGGTGGTCTAGAGTAGTTAAAGGCTTTAGGCAAGTATTCTGGTGCCCTGGGCAAATAAGCCGCATAGTGCCCCCAATGGAAAATTCAGCCTACTCCATGCCACCTTGTATACCCTTCCTGCCTAGGATGAATTGTCAGTTGCCTACCTTCACCTATCCATCGTCCCAGCCCTGGTTTAGGGATATCACCACAAATCACATTTATGGCATGTCCATAGGATATCTCATAAATGTATCTAATGTAGGGTTCCATGTTTCTTGCCATGATTTTTAATTTTACGCTGATAAAGGGAGGAGATGCTCTCTCATTGTAGGCTATGGTATTAGCTGAAATAGCCAGGCACTCTCACAGACATTTAAGCAGCTCTATGAGTTTCTTTTTTTTTTTTTTTAGAAGAATGTACTGTTTTGGTACCATTAAAGGGCTTATCCACTAAGAAAAAAATTACATTACTTTGGGGCCATGGTGGGCAAAACCCTCTCCCCAAAAACCCAATACTTACCTATCTGTCCACTACCGCTGCCACTCTGGAGAGATCTGCTCCTCTTAACTTCCGAGTTATCATACGACACGTTGGAGAGGCTTTGGTTTTAAGTGTCCTCTGTGTTGGGACGAAAACCTGTGAGTGGATCGCTGACAAGCTCTGAAATGGTAGTGGCAGGGGACAGGTAGGTAAGTATAATTTTTTCTTTCTTTTTTTGCCCACCTTGATCTCAAAGTCATATAATTTTTTTTAGTGGACAACCCATTTGAGGGAAATGAGACATTCAGGTCATGTGTCCCAGGTGCTGGCTGCCTGGTGGGGCACTCACAAACTACTCTGTCAGGTAGTAGGGCAGTGTAGGGCAGTGAACTAAATTTTCTTCCAGATGAAGAAAAAACCTAGCGATGTTTCTAAATTTTATCAGTTTAACATGGTATGTATTGTACTGAATGTCCAGTGTGTGTCTTATCATAAAAACATACCTGCTATACAGATGAATATAGTTTAAGGCTAGGTTCACACGTCTTAACTTCGGAGTTTAATTACGCCCCTCAATTAGGCGGTGTGGCCGGGGGGGGGGCGGGAGCGGGGGAGTGAGCGGGGGGCCGGCACTTCGCCGGCCCAAAGACAATCACAGCAAGCGGCGCGGATACACCGCAAGAAAGTGACATGTCAATTATCTCCCCGCCCGGCGGAGAGACGTAATCCATAGTTCTCTATGAGAACTGTGAATTACCGTAATGAATGGGCCGTTTTCAGCCCAGAATTTGCGCACTTCGGCGCGTAATTACGGACCGAAATATGGCCCATTTTAAGCCGTGTGAACATAGCCTAATCCTACCTCACTCTGAATAGTAAATCATCTGATCCAGCTCTAAAATGTCATGTTCTCAGACACAATGTTAGAGGGATGCATACAAATTTAGACATTATAAAAGCTTGTGGGAAGAGAGTTGAAGTCCAGTTCTCTGCTATATTCCATAGAGGGCACTGGAGAGTTCAGCACTCTTCCCATAATCTCTTGTAATATGCAAATACCCTGTGAGGTGTAGAAGGCAATTGAATCCTCACACACCGACAGTGTTTCTCCCCAATCATATAAATTTAGAGAAAGTTATGCCAGTGATATCAGTACTCAGTAATTACCTACCTGTAGTTTGGATGCATCAAATAGCAGTGAACGTACAACCCAAACTGCAGCAACACAAGATACAACAATCTGTGCATCACCCTGAGAAACAAAAGCAGATGTGTGGGAGATTCTCAGAGAGATTGTTTGAACAATTACAAAATGATTGCAAAACCTCCTATCTATAGTGACTAACAATCTGTGAGTGCTATCAACAAACGATGTGTTCTTGCAAGGGAGAGATAAAACAAGGTGCTGTAGCCAAAAGAATTTGATGGAGTCACCATCTTCATACCTCCCAAGTGTCCCTCCTTTGGAGGGACAGTCCCTGTTTTTGACCAAACTTCTTCTGTTCCTCTTTTCTCCTTGAATGTCCCTTTTTTTGACATGAGAATCAGATTTGGATTATTACAGTATCTATCTGGTTTCTAAATGCATATTAGAGCCCACGACGTATCTTATTTCAGGATTTGGCACAATTTACATGTCAGAAATTTCTGTATTCAGATGATTTTTGTGCTATTGTGTGAATTTAAATTATTCAAGCCTGTAGATAAGTAGAACAGAATGGATCTTCTGCACTAAGAATTATAAGTGTCCTTCTGTGGCTGTCCAAAAAGTTGGGAGGTAAGCATCTTACCAGGAATGTTAACCCTTGTACTGCCATTATTGTTTCTGAACACTAAGGGCAACATGTATGTATTTTGGCGCTCAGACGCCATTTTTTTGCACGCATTAGTATTATAGAATGCACCTGAATCTATGAATCTGTCCTACTGTGGGTCATAGATTTAGCGCTTTTTAGCTACTGAGCGACACTTCAGGCTCAGATAAACCACTTTTAAAGTGTTCTACCTGTTCCAGCAGTAATGCGCCTGGATTTGCCATTCAAAAGTCATAAATGTATAGAATCGTACGGTTGTTGTATAACACGCCTCCAGCACCCCCCCACCTAATCTCAGGCGCATTACAAAGTGCCGCGGGCACTTTATAATGAGCCTTACTTTGGAATGCGTCTGATTAAAAATATAGCAAACAGAGCGAAAACTGGCGTAGCTCCATACATACATGTTGCCCTAAGGATCTCAGTTGCAAACAGGAATGTAAGCAATGGAACCTGTACTTATTACCATTCTCTTCCTTTCCTAGATGGCTACACATGGCAGGAGCATGGCATACCCTTAAAAAACTACACAAGCCATTCGAAATTTCATTCGAAATTTGTAAAGCAGTAAATATCAGGGCAAGCTATTTTTTTGGGAAGTTTCTACCAGTAATTCCACTGCAGAGCATAAGCAGCCTCTCCTGAAATAGAGAACAATTGCTTATGTGCCTGAAGAAGAAACAGATAGAAAATAGATGTAAGGCGACATGTCCCAAATGCAACGCCAGTTTTTTGGTCTATTTTGCGGCAAAACCACTTTTGACGCCATATTCTCGATGTAAATGAACTGTCGTACACCAAAACTAGGCGCCTTATACGCCGGGCACGACACATTGTAATGCGCCTAAAATGATACGCTGTGCGCCTCCACAAAGAAATGCGCCTATTGAGGCGCATTAAATACACTAGCAATGATTTGTTATGCACCTCAATAGGCGTATTACATACTCTACCAATAATATGCTATGTGCGCAATTTGTGCAATGTGCTTATTTAGGCGTAGTGCGCCTTTTTAGGCGCATTAGGTTTACTATGCAAGGTATACTTGATGCCAGATTTTTGCCAGATTTTTGAGAGGATCGGACTTTCTAGCGCACTTTACACTGGTTTTCAAGTGCCTAAAACTGCCACGGCGCCGCCAATTTTAGGACATGTCGCCTTTAATGTTCTAGCCAGGTACATTTCTTCTCAGGAGCTAGGTGTATGATAAAAGTAGCACTCAATTAGACCTCTACAGTACTTTAGTGAAGACAAGTTTGGGAATATGGAAATGTCCAGTCTCAAAGCTGATGGGACATAGAGTTCAGTAAAGCAGCATTGACAACTTCATTTTAAAAGTGGGCATGGGTAGGTATCGCTATATTTATATTGTCCAACATCTCTTAGTGACATATAAGAAGTTGGTGCTTTACCTAAATAGTAAGCTCATTAGTAGGGAAAATTGAAACATAACCAGGTTTTTTACTGATGAACAAAAAAATAGGGATATGTTGTCATTTAACCCATTAAGGACCACAATACATCCTTTGTTGCCGGGGCAGAAATAATGTGCACGGGTGTCCTGTGCTGAGTAAATCAGGGTCTCAAGTTCTGCTCTAATTTCTGGGATTGGAGAAACCTCAGATCTGAGCTGTTTAACCCATTAGATGCCACAATGAATAGTGACCATGCCAACTAAGGGGTTTTGAAGGTAGGTGGTTCTCTTTGTCACCCCATCGGCACACTTTGCGATGTAATATTGTGCAAAAGGTAAAATGATTAAACAAGTAAAAACAGTTTGAAATTGTTGAAATTTTTGACCATCAAAGAAAACTATCACAGTATTTTCATCATATGGTCAATGGCATGAAGTTAAAATGCAAGAAAAACAATGGCATAATTACTGTTTGTTTTTTTCCATTACTGCCAGAAAGAGTTGCTAAAAGTGAATCAAGTTATGGATATAATTGTTCTTGGGACTAATGAAAATTGTGTGGTTCAAACTCTTTTCTCAGGTGGGGGGTGCTCATATGGGTGTATGATATTCAGTTTTTGCAACTTTTAAATTTAAACTGTTTGTCTACATTCCCCATTTGGGACTTAATATGTTTAAAATGCTAAGGATTGTGAGAGAAAAGCACTCCTCTTTTTGACATTTTGAGACTGAAATGTAATGGTCTTTTTCCCTTTGGAGGATGGGGGTGTTGAGGGTGTGTGTTGTAAAAATATTTGTGACAATAAAAAGTATTTGATCAAAAATATACAAAAAAATGTAAAAAAATATCCTGAAAAACAAACCCTGCGTTGACAGTAAAATAAAAAATAATTAGGATTGATAAAGAAAAATAATTGCTTGGTTCTTAAGGGGTTAAAGGATCATATGGTATAGAACTATGACTATGATGTGAAATGTATAGTGTAGAAAAAAATTATTACACATTCACTATAACAGAATACAGTTACAATTTTTTTGACAGTTTTTTTCCTATACAGCAAACCCTTTCCCACATCCCAAAAAAATGGGACATTTTTTTTTGTTCCATACTTAATCTTGTAAGGTTTAAGATCCAATTTTAAAGGGGATAAATTTTAGGTAAATGATTTTAAAAACCATAAATTGTAACAAAATAGACACAAATTTACTATAAATCACATTCCAGAATTCTATCTGACTTGTTCAAAGTAAGAAATGTACATGCAAAAAATTATTATTAGATATAAGACACAAAAGTGTTTGTAATTACTTACATTCTCAGCAGCAGTGATTTTCTCTCTTCTTCTTCTCTGGGTACTTGGACTGCTTACTTGTTCACTGCACCAGAGATATGGGGGCAGCAGATTGTTTTGAGTAACCCAAATTTTAAAACCCATTCTTTTTTTAAACCGGGAGTCCTCCGGTAGGAGGAGAATGGGGTGCTTGGAAGAGGAAGATGAAACAGAGGGGGTGTGACGTTTATAGGGTTATTATATACTTACACCAACCTTAGTCACATGAGATGTGACAGTGAAAGGTGATGAAACAGCTCATTGTGATCAATAGCCACCACAAAAATCTCTCAGCATTATTTTTCCTACATTCTGATCGGGGTGAAATCCCAAATTTCCCTTCTACTTTGCAGTATAGTACTGAATAAGTGGCGTAAAAGGCTGGAATAACTATACAGTTTAAAGACTTAAATTTATCCAAAGAGTGGGGAGAAGAGAAACTCAGTATTACTGTAAATGCAATGAATGTATCAGTGTATGGAAAGACTGTCATCTTTTCTTATTAACTGTACAGTGCTACAGAGTAGGTTTGTGCCTCTTGTAGACACAGTAGAGTCACATTATTATGACCTCTACCTACTTTCAACTTCAGTAGTGCATAGCTCATGATGGAAGTCATATTTCTTGACCTGGCTTGGTGGTTATGTAAAGTGTGATGGGCTGTCTTTACAAAATTTCCCCATTGCATCATGGGAAAAAAGGGAATTTATCAGTTGCAAAAATGGATAATCATTAGATTTCAGACCAAGGATGACGGTATTTCTGACATTGCGCAGTTTGTGAACTTTTTGGTGTGTGTGGTGAAAGTGTTTTGTGATGGACAAAGACCCCTTATGAAAAAGTGATGTGGAAACTGCAGAGCACCACGAACCGTTGGTGTAAGAGGTGAACATCAGCTATGAACGTGCGCGAGGACTGCTCACTGCCAAAATTAACCAGTGGGTGCTCAGACTGTGCCTAAAACAACAGTTCAGTGAACCCCGATGTGTATGGATTTGGAGTAAAATGTCACCCCCCTTGCTAACAAAGTTGCATTGGCAAAAAGGTTTAAATTTTCGGGCAGTACAGAATTTGGGGACTTCTGAAAACCAACACCTGAACTACGGGGGAAAAACCAAAGGGGGTGGCAGTTTTAAAGGTATGTTCACAAGGCTTATTTTGGAGCAAATTTCACCGTATTTTCGGACTGCCTCAAATACGCGGGAAATGCGCCCCATAATTACGGAAATCCTACTCTCTAGAAACTATGGTTTATGCCTCGCCCCCTTGGACAATACAATGGTTTGTAGTGGGGGGGAATAATGCATGTCTAGCATGTCTAGGGGACTGGGGGGATCCGCCCCCTCACGCCGGGGGTGTCACGCTGCAGCGGGCCCCCAAAAACACACGTTTTTGGGCGGCAATACTTGTCCGCAATACATTGTGTGAACATACCCTTATGGTCTGGGGAATGCTTTGTGGCATTCTCTGGCCCACTCATCCATATGGAAGGTACTCTCAATGGAGTTGGATATAACCACCCGCAGTCATGTCAACCCATACATACTGATTCCTTCCCTGGGGGCAGATGGGGTCTCTAGTCAAACAATGCAACATCCAACGGGTAAAATATCTAAAAATTGGTTGAAAAGCAAAAAAAAGACCTTCCAATATGTCCTGGCCTCCTAATTCCCTAGACTTGAACCCAATTCTGCATCTTTGGAGCCACCTCAATTGTCATGTTTGCTCTATGGATCCTCCCCCATGCACCCTTCAGCATCTGGGCACTGTAGTCCGCATAGCTCCAGATACCTGTGATAACCTACCAAGGACCTTACTGAGTCACTCTCAGTCCGTCTAGCTGCTGTCCGTGCTGCACACGTATTTTCTCGGGGGTATTAGTATTATCAAAAAATTGATCTACTTTTTACTGATTAAAAGGATTGCCATTAATCAAAAAATAACCCAAATTTCAAAAACAATGTCCTCATACTTCCTAAAGCCTAAAGTGGTCATACGCAAGAGCGACGATATGCCATCACAGTTTATGGTAGGAACACCCCTTTAATAAATGTAATGTATTGAAAAGAAACCTGCTACATTGTACATGCAGTTTGATTTTTCAGCTACAGCAAGTAGAGATAAGCATCAATATTAAAAAAAAAAAAAAAAAAAAAGTGAAATCCTGTAGCTTTCACTTTGGCCACTAGGCCTAACAAAAGTCTGACCTTTTCCGTTCCCTTGAAGGGCTCCCTTTGAAGAATGTCACAAAACCCATCGGGGTCACACGGGGGCTAGCGGTCAACCGTTTCCTTTATCCCTGGATGCATCTTTTTGGAGTTTATTTATATTTTTTGATGTATACATTGGTATTTTTTTCATTTTCAGATGCTTTGCATTATTTATTTATTCCCTGTTTGTCTTTTCGTTTTTGTAACCCTAGACCCTTTTCTGTTTTGACTGGGTTTGTGTGCATGTTGGGCTTGGATTTTTTTTATTTTTTTTTTGCTTTATCATTTTTTCTGTTTGATTATTTGTTTTTATTCATGTGAAATAAATTTATTTTCTACTATATTCTTGCGTTGGTTATTTTTGGGTTTTTGTAGTTTGGGGGCAGATAGGTAAAAACCCCCCTTTTGGTAGGGGAGCCCAATTAGGGTTTGTTTTCAGACCTCGTTAGTTAGATAGATTGTAGGTAGGTCCTTCAATAGATAGATATCTAGGTCCCCTATTAAGTAGATAGGTAGTTATAAACCCCCTCCCCCAATAAGTAAGAATATAGTTTCCTAATATGTAGTTATATAAGACCCCTATAGGTAGGGTGGTAGGTATATAGGGCCCTTGTGGGAATAAAGGTGGGAATATAGGTCCCTGTAAGGGGAAAAAGACCCCCTTAGAGATAAAAGTATATCGCCCCCCGTATGAGGTCAGTAATAAACCCCCCTAGTAAAATTTTAAAAACCCCTCAGTAAGTAGGTATAGCGGCCCCCAGTAGGTATGTATACAAACCTTTAATGAGGGAGGTAGGGGAAATTCCCTCTGTAGGAGATAAAGGTCCCCTGTAGGTATATATAGCCCCCCATTGGTAGTTAGATATAGCCCTCCTGCAGGTAGGTAGATAGATACAGACCCCCTGTAGGTTGGTAGATATAGCCCCCACTGTAGGTAAGTGTAGCCCCCTGTTTGGTAATAATTCCCCCCTGTAGGTAAGTTATCCCCCCTTTTTAGATATGACCCCTGTAGGTAAATGCCCCCTGTAGGTATGTTTAGCCACCCACCCCTGTGTAGGGGCCAAATGACAGGTATATGGGTTAAAAAAAGGGCCCACCTCCTAGTTCCCTTGCGAACCGCTAGCCTGGGGCTATGCTGGTGTAAACAGCATGACGTCATCACACCGCCTATGCCCACACTGCTCCAGCATCTCCTGGGCCCAAACCAGGTTCCCGGCCCAGGAGTCTCACATCCGGGGGATACATCACTGCTCACGCCCCCGTGACACTTAAATGAAAACGGGAAAGGAGGGGCGGCAATGAACCATCCCCGCCTTCTCCCTGGCATGCAGTTGCTAACTCTGCACTGCCGTTTTAAAACGGCCATGTAGAGTTATATGCCATGCGCCAGCCTATCTTTTGGGGGGCGCCCCCCCTTAGGGAATGCCTGAACATTTCTCCCCCTGGAGAGCTAAATCCTTCCCGGGGGGTCGCAGGAGATTCATTCGGGGGTCGGCCCGGGGGTGGATCGGTAGCCCGTCTTCTCAACCCTTTTTGTACGGCGCTTGGTAAGCGCCGACATTTTCCCCGCGCTTTGGGGGGGTACGCCCGCTTTCCCTAAACCCCCCCTTTCGACGCTGGGATCCCCTAAAACCGGGAGCTCTGCCAGCCCAGGAGGTCCGGCCCGCGAGACCGGTAAATCAGAAAGAAATATGCTGCTTTCACCCTTCACAAGCTCAGGGGCCCGGAAGCGCGGACCGTGCCTCATTAGGTAAGTAGGTTTTTTTATTTTATTTTTATTAACTAAGGGGGCATATTATATGTGGCTAAGGGGGCATATGTGGCAAAGGGGGCATATGTGGCTTAGGGGCATATGTGGCTTAGGGGGCATATGTGGCAAAGGGGGCATATGTGGCAAATGTGGCAAAGGGGGCATATTATATGTGGCTAAGGGGCATATGTGGCAAAGGGGGCATATGTGGCTAAGGGGGCATATGTGGCTAAGGGGGCATATTATATGTGGCAAAGGGGGGCATATTACTGGCTAAGGGGGGCATATTACTGGCTAAGGGGGGCATATTACCTGGCTAAGGGGGCAGTAACCTGGCTACAGGGGGCTAATAACCTGACTCCAACGAGCATATTACTGGCTACAGGGGGCATATTACTGGCTACAGGGGGCAGTAACCTGGCTACAGCGGGCAGTAACCTGGCTAGGGGGGCTAATAACCTGGCTAGAGGAGGCAGCAACCTAGCTAGAGGGGGCAACTACTTGGCTAAAAGGGGCTACAACCTGGCTACAGTGGGCTATTACCTGGCTATAGGGGGCAAATATTTACCTACAAGGGGGTAATTATTACCATTTGGGGCACTATAGATGAGGATTTTGTAAAGAGATAGGAAATTGTAGAGAAATGCTGATAAAATTAGGAGTCTAAGATGTTTGTTTTGTAAATTTTTCAGTGAAGAGTTGTGGACGGTAGAAGTCGTCATGGCGTCTGGGACAGATGAAGAAGAAGAGAAAGAGAACAACTCTTCAGACGTCTCTTGTAAGTCACTAAATGGAACTGCAGTGTAATCACTTATATTTCTCCTGAGCCTACATACAAAGGTTTTTCTCTGTAAAAATACATCCGCAGTTCACAATGAGACACAAAAAATTCCGTGTGAACCCAGCCCTACTCAGAAAAATGAAGGGCCCGAGCCCCAGATGTTTTGGGACCCTAGCAACGCCCCTGGTGCCTTCACACAGTGAAGACATTGCTGTAATAACATTAAAAGAGGTACAGGAGAAGAATTTTTAATAAATGTATTAGAACATTGTGTGATTTCTTACAATATACATAGTAAGTAAAGACATTATAAACACATTTTAAGGTAGACATCCCCTTTAATGTAGAATGAAGTCACAATACAGGAACAATAATGAAACAAGAATAAAATTGCAATACAGGAACAGCTGAGATTAGTTAAAACACAGGATCCGAAAAGCTGGATTCAACCACAAGTCCAAACTCTGATACAAGGCACATACTTAGTTTCAGGATTCAACATACAGACCCATTTCAAGGGTGCTTAGAAAAGCTAAGGGCCACTCACTATAAGACAGAAAACAACCTGTTGAAATCAAGCTTGGTGATCCAATGAGGCTCTGTGTAAGTCTCCTCATCTGCATTTAGGGGTTCAAATTGCCGCAGGTCCAACTTTTTTAAATGCAAGTGATCAGATTATAGTTAGATTGTGATTATTGTGTATACAGTAGCTTAAATATAATTTAAAATGAAGGATACAGCACTGCCAAGCCAAAAAACACGATAAAGTACAGGAAGTGCAATGCTGTGGATTAATACAAAGCAACAAAGATTGTGACCGGGCACAGAGCAAGTGCAGCCCATTAACAAATAACTAGATGCAGAGATTACATGGATGGACAAAGCTGGAACATACAAGACTTTCTGTATCAAAGCTCTAAGGCTGAAAAGTATGACTGAGGGGTCTAAGTCCTTTAATGTACTAAGGACAACATGTAAGAATGGGGCTGCGGCAGTTTTCTGGCTTCAAAAAACGTTAGTAAACCTGTTCTATAGATGTGTGAACAGTCGCATTCTAAACTTTGGCATTTAGGGCTTTCTGAGGGCATATCGCACTACAATTTTAGAAATAGACACATTTGTGATTCTTTGACGCAGAACAGTTAGGGTATGTTCACATGGGCTAATTTCAGCGCGTATTTTGCGGTGTATTTGCGCTCTAATACGAGCAAGATGCGCGCTGAAATTATAGTAATCCATAGTTCTCATAGAGAACTATGAATTACGCCTCCTCTCCTCGCTCGTACAATACAATCGTATTGTACGCGCAAGGAGATAAGTGACATGTCAATTACTTGTGGCGAATACGCCAAGTCAATGGGGATGGCGGGCTGCCGGTGCCCCCACGCAACGGGAGTACGCGCTGATCAGCGCGACTCCCAAATCACCTGGCGTTAATTGCGGCCATACTGTATGCGCCGCAATTACGCCGTGTGAACATAACCTTAGAACAGCCAGACCAGGTTAAAGGTGGTGCCTGAGCCAGACATATCATTGGCACTACAATGTGCCTGTATGTATGACCTGCAGAAGAACAGGTTCATATTGTACATTCTAGCGCATTCTACCTTAAAGGGGTTTTGCCACGATGTAATGTTGACGTGAGATCCTCCAAAATGGGTATTTAATCACTTTCTAAATATATGTGATTACAAAAATTGCAGCCTGAGAGAGCTACAGGCTGCCTTACCTGCCCTTAGTTACTTAAAAGCTTCTATTAGATATGACCAGGCAGAGTGACAAGAGCTGCTTGCCGGGCTTGCACAGAGAACACTTCTTATCTGATGAAAGGGAGCTGAAGGAGCTTTCAAGGCACTGGGTAGAAATATGTTGTCTTTTGTATACAGAATCCACTAGTTGTAGTGTGATTATCTGAGTAGATCCCTGCTTTATCTGATGACAGAGAACATGAAGAAGCTTTCAAGCTGCTGTGGAGAAAAGGTGTTGTCTTTTATATACAGAATCCACTAGTTGTAGTTTATTTGAGTGAACATTTCATACGATCCCTTATGCATGGCTCTGTGCTCTGGCTGTGTCTCACTCTCTCTTAGCTCAGCCTGGCTTGTTTAGGTTTGCTTCTTAGCAGATAAGACGTGTCCTGGCAAAACCCCTTTAAAGCTATTTAGAGCTTGCTTGTCAGCGCCAACATTCATACATGTCGCCCTAAGTGTTTTATGTCTAGCATGTACCTATATGTATGGGGTAGTTAAAAACTTTAATGTTAGATAAAAGTCTGTTGGCAGATAAATGGAAGAGTCATCCAGACTAATTGTCCACAAATGTAGAGCACAAATAAGTGCAATCTTGATTTTTAAGTAGGCTAAAGAGATTCTTGATCGATATGACTTGTTAATGCTGAAGAGAGAAAAGACAGTGAGTGTCAACAGTCATCTTATCAATATGCCAATACTGATTCATCTGCTCAAGAACTCTGCTCAACAGGTCAGCATCATATGTGAGCAGAAAACCAATATGGTGGCTGATTAAACTTAAGCTCTAGTTTAGGTAAAACTTCTGTTCATTGACACAACTTCTTTGGGACAACCAACCGGAACTGCATTGAAAAATGTATGTATAGTAAATAATGTAACTGAACATGTATCTGTCACAGGAAACCTGGTATAGATAAAGGGCTGTTTTGTTTGTTTCTTAGGCTGGTGGTCTATTTGATATGTTTTGTAGAACTTTCATCCAACCGTGCTGTCGACCCCCCATCCCTGGTGGACCAGGTCCTAATGCTTGATCCAAAGTTCTGTCTGAAAGAAATTCTAACAGACTGGATGGAGGAAGAAGAGAAGTTGATTTTGTGTGTCTTCATTTCTTCTGTAGGCTTGTGTCATAAGAACATTATATGGAGGCCAGACTCTATGACTTGTCTTATCTATAGAATCTGGCAGGAGGCAAAGGGAAGTGCTAAGTACAAAGCATCAATCAACTAATTACATTTTCTCAACTTGTTATGAAGACACAAATTGGAATCAGGAAGATTCACTTTTCAGCCATAGGTCCTCTGAGGCCAGGGTGCGACAGCTATGTGCTGATTAAAGGGAATCTGTCACCAATTTTTTCTTATACTTATTAAAACAAGACACTGATATATAGTCTTTTCTTCTTTGCCGTTTATATTTTCCACTTGTAAATTTCTCAGTTAGGTCCCCTGTATATGATAATGGGAACAGCCATCTTGCCTGAGCTGCTTTTAAAAGCACTTAGAGAGATGCTTTACAGCAGCTTCATGCACATAGGAGCCCGTGAACTAGATACTTCCCATTGACTTCTATAGGAGAGTTTTCTAGGTATGCTCTGTGAACTGGGAAGAGTCAGTGTACAGGGAGGAGGAGAGGGTGAGCTGTGACTCTCCTTTTGTGACTGGTGGCTCTTGTGTTATCTATACACATGAGGGTCTCCGTCCAGTGTAATCCTGACTGTACTGATAATGAGCAGACTACTGAAAACCTTTCTCTACAGAACAGGAAGTGTCAGATGATTCTTAGACCAAGCGGCCAAAGTGAAAACTGAATTGTTAAAAAATCTTGAAAATGCTAAAATAAAAAATAAAAATTCTTAACAAATGTGTTTAACATAAAAACATGACACATTCCCTTTAAACCTCTGCCGCATCCTGATCGCATGAGTTTGCCAGAGACATCACTGTTTCCCCAGCAAACTTGTACAGCCACGAGAGCAGCAGTTTTGTCCATATGTGACTGCTTCACCATGAAATCCCAGCCTGCAACTTCGACATGCCCAACAGTTTTTGTTTGTGTCAGTAAAAGATGTTACAGACTTCCATTTAGATTCAGAGATTGTGCTGCCCTATGTACTAACCAAAAGATGTCTTTACAGACGTCTATAATAATTATTGCCAGTGAAACTATGAATGTGAAACTGAGTTGTAGGAGGTTGGACCACCCCATATGAATAGTGTTGTATATATAATATAATGTATATTGGCTATATATGGCATAGAAGGACTTAGGATGAGTAAGCATGAGTAAGGGCTAGGGTGCTTTAAGCATGACAGAGTGGGGAAGGCCTACAGCCAATCAGTGTGGAGGAGAAGAGAGGGGTTGCTGGTCCAGATAAGTGGGAGCCTGCCATGTGCAGTTCAGTTCTGTTGAGGTCAGCATTTAGTCAAGCAGTTCTGTGTTAAAGGGGTTTTCTCACTATACAGTTTCACAGTCACAGCCAGCTTATCTTTAGCTCTGCTCTCCTCAGGCTCTGGGTGGTTCTAAAATTGTGAATAGCATATTTAACTTCTCTCTCTGTACCTAGCTGAGATTTTCCCCAGAGCCGTGCAGGTGCTCTAATCAGCTTCTCCGTTAAACAAGGCTAATCTTGTTAGAGATAATTTGTTTTTTTCTCCAGAGGTCAGTCTGTCCCTGTGGTAACGTCACTCCCTGCTTTCTGCGCAAATCAGATAACAGGGTATGGTCTGGTATGTAGATTACCATAGAAACTTGTTTGCACTCAAGAGCACATAAAAATGTTCCTATCGCTTGAGTAAAGTAAAATCTATTGACCAATGTATTTAGAATATGTCTTCATTTAACTGTTCCTTCATGTTGAAAACTAATCTTTGTAGTGAGAAAACCACTTTAAGGATCCTGTCCAGCATCTGGGAATTTTTCCCCCACTAGCCAGCAGTGAAGTGGACAGGCTACAGGCATTACACCTGCCTGGTAGCTCACAGAGGAAGAGTGAGGAAGAAACGTGGAAGAAGCAGAAAGGGAATAGAAAGGTAAGGTGGT
>JAODAL010021871.1:0-66004 GCA_025379985.1 Phyllomedusa bahiana
CTGCTGATACCACGTATACATACCCAAGAAGGAACAGAAACCTATTACTTTGGTGTTTAGTTGGAGTTTTCATGACCAGTTGCTGGCTGGAAGAACCCAAACAGGAATTTGAGGAGGATAGCTCAATTTTGGTCCCTGGGGATAAAGTTTGGGCCCCACTGACGGAACTTGGAAAGGTTTACAATGGGAAAATTAAAGCAGAATTTTGTCCTTGTAGGACTGCTGGAGTTGAGATTTACATCTTCCGAAACAGTCATTTTACTCAATTTTTGTGACATAGCACACTCATTCGATGGAGACTCCCCATTAGCGGCTTCCTCTTGCTCACCGAATGTAAGTTTTTCAAACGCCGCCATAAGATTGGATACAGGAGATAGCAAAGTCTCCTCCAAACACCAGCTACTTCTCCAGGAAGAATTACATCATTATTTAATGGACTGCAGTAGCCCCGTGTTGAACCATCACTGCGACAACCGCTTTGCAGAGGTGTTGCATCCATGATGCACTCTTGGATGGTGACAGTCTCAGCAGGAGTCAACGCAAGGTTATTTTTTAGGGCTGCATTCTGACGATTTTTTATTTCTTCCAGACTCGATACATCATCTTCATCATCTAAAAATGCTCCAACGGAAACAGAGTTACAGACTTTTTTGCCTTTTCCTGTAAAAAAAATATATATATAAAAAAAAAGTAATCAGGGACCATAAACATCACATTGTATAAAATCACTAGCTTTCAGGAAATTGTAATGCTCATAAAAAAAAAAAAAAAAAAAAAAAAATCATGTGATCCAAAAATTCGAAATGATTGGGACTTCATACCATTGACCTGCTGACAGGTCAGTGAAAGAACGTTTACCTGCTGGGGATGGAGTCTTGTATTTGTTGCAAATTTCATGATCTTGTTCTAGCTGCATCCGTTCACTTATTTCCCTTTTAATGAGATATTCCTCAAGCTTGCCCAAACCATCCTGAGACGAAAGATCAGCAAAACAACCAAGAAATTCCCAATATTCCACCCACGGGACATCCCGTTCGTGAGCAAGTTCTCTGTCAGTAATAAGGAACAAAATGGGTATAATAAAAAAGTGGTAGACTAGATTAATTTTGGTTGCTAAATTTGAAAGATTCATAAAGGGGAACGTCAAATCACGTCATGTAAGAAGAAAAAAATGAGTTTTTCCCTTTCCCAAACCCCCTCCTGCCTCTTTCTGGATAGTTTCCTACATTATTTAAAATTTCGGGGGGCCCATCCCCCGGCGGGGTTTTTTCCCAAATCTTCTAAAATCATCAGCCCAAAAGAAAAAAAAAAAAGGTTTCTGAAATTATATTTCATACACAAAACATTTTAAATAAATTAAAAATAAAAATATATAAAATAATTATATATAAAAAAAAAAAAAAAAAAACACAAACAACACACAAATGAATCAGGTCACATTTGTCTGCAATAGGCAACTATTTAAAGTCGACAAGTAGTTGTTGCAGGTATGTTTACATCTCTGTTTCAACATCATTTGTGTTCCCTGGGAAAAAATCTGGGGCATCTTCTCTTAAAAATCTGTGTTGTGGTGTCCCTTTGTTATGCCTCCTACAAATGTACTACTGAATCTGTCAACTGGGCGTTACCAGTTAGGACGGGTGTCTTAAAGGGAAGCTGTCACAGATTATGCCCCCCTTGCTGAGGACAGCACATGCTAGTGACAGACCTGCTGTTCCCAGCACTGTGTCCCTTATTCTGTAAAATGCTGGAGTTTAAGAACATTTACACCTCAAATATTATTCATGAGTAGGTGTTAGCTCCGCCCACCAAAGGCTAGCCCCACCCACTGTCAGTTATTCACATGTCTCTACCTATTCAAAGTAATAGGTTTATCAGTTGAGGTGGGCGGGGCTAGCATCAGGTGGGCGGGGTTTTAAAAAACTGACACTCTGAATGACTTCTGGCTCAAGACTGCAGATTTGAGCATTAAATGCTCTAGAACTACAGCATCTTACAGAATAAGGGACACAGAGCTGGAAACAGCATGTCTGTCACTAGCTTGTGCTAGGGGGGCATAATCTATGTGACAGGTTCTCTTTAACAGTGACATTGTCCTATCAGTGCTGACAGCGTTTCCCGGGACAACCCTTTTAAAACAGGAAAGGTACCACTCAGGAAACTGATTTTGTTATGCACTTCTATGAGGAATAAACAGAGGAACAGTACAATACAAAGAACACACACACACACATTTTTCTCACTATCTGACATGAAATCAGAATAAACCTTACCTGTTTTAGGTCAATTAGGATTACCAATATTATTGCTATTTGCCAAGTGCCGAGGGGGAGAGAGAGGGAGAATGCAGAAAGTAATAAAAATTCCTTAAATTCTCAAAGTCAAAAGTTTCCATACATTTCATTAGTATTTGGAACCATTGCCCTTAAACTGTATGATTTGGATCAAACGATTTGGATATCCTTCCACAAGCTTTTCACAATAGTTGGTAGGAATTTTGGCCCATTCCTCCTGACAGAACTGATGTAACTGAGCCATGTTTGTAGGTCGCCTTGCTGCACACCTGCCTTTTTGGCTTTGCCAATACATTTTCAATAGGATTGAGATCAGGGCTTTGTGATGTCCAAATCAGAACATTGTCTTGGTTATCCTTAAGCCACTTTGTAACCAGTTTGGCAGTATGCTTCGAGTCATTGTCCATTTGGAAGACCCATTTCCACCCAAGCTTTAACTTCCTGGCTGACGTCTTGAGATGTTGCTTCTTTCTTCATGATGCCATCTAATTTGTAAAATGCACCAGTCCCTTCTACAGCAAAACCACCCCACAACATAAGGCTGTCACTCAGTGTTTCACAGTTAGGATGGTGTTCTTAGGCTTCCAAGCGTCTCCCTTTTTTCCTCCAAACGTAACAATGGTCATTATGGCCAAACAGTTCAATTTTAGTTTCGTGAGACCACAGGACATTTCTACAAAAATGTAGGTCTTGATGGCTGGACAGTCCCATCTTGTTTGTACTTGTGTATAATTGTTTGTACAGAGGAACGAGGCACCTTCAGGTATCTGGAAATTGTACCCAAGAATGATCCAGACTTGTTCAAGTCCACAATTCTCTTCCTGATATCTTGGCTGATGTCTTTAGACTTTCCCATGATGTTACACACAGAAGCAGAGTGGGTTTTTTTCGGTGTGCTTTAAAATACATCCACAGGTGTGTCTCTAACTCAAAGACATGACATCATCATATGGGCTGTCCCAAATTGTTTAAAGTCACAGTAATCCTAAGGTATGTAAACTTTTGACTTTGCAGAAAGTAATAAAAATGTCTCTCTCTCATTCTGGCATTTGGCAAATTTAAATAATTTTGGTAATACTAATTGACCTAAAATGAGTAATGTTTATTCTGATGTCATGTCAGCTAGTGAGAAAAACATGCATATGTGTCTTTTTAGCAGAGCAGCATTTCTGGACATTATAGGATTCGGATCGCTCGTCGAGACTGATAATTTAAGATGGATTTTACCAGTGAACTGAGAAATTCCAAAGAACAAAATAGATTGAAAACACTGCTGCCCTGCTAAACTAGTAAGTTACTACTCCCTTCAACCTCACCTCTGGGGATGGTCTCTCCCCAGTTTCTGTTTACTTCCGCTAGTGGCAGTTGGATCATCATTGCTGCAGTCAGTGACTGGCTGCAATGGTGATGTGCAACGGCTTGTCATCACTGCTCCTAGTGTTAAAGGGGTTGTCTCACTTTAAGGATTGCTTTTTATGTTAAAGATCTTGCAAAAACAAGTCACTTTGCAATATGTGTCCATTAACAGTGTCCTACCTATTCCCAGATATCTCCTCTTGTATGGGCTGCATCAGCTACTCAGGTCGCTATAGCTACAGACCTGTTCAATCTCTCCTGATAGGCTGCCGCCGCTGGTCGCTATAGCTACAGACCTGGTGTCCTCAGCAGCTCGTCACTGCAAGCCAGTAAAGTCAGTAAACAGTGAATTTAAAAATGAAACCGAAAAAACAGGACTGAGGGAAGATGAATCGATGTAGTGAGACGACCTCTAACTTCTTGAGAGCAATGAAGAAGAAAAGAAAGTAGCAAGTGACAAACGCAGCCTGTCAACAATAACGTTCAGACTGCTGCTGGGAGGAGATAAAACAGAACATTTCTCCATTCTATTCTATGAGATTTCGAGTAAGACCAAACACACTGCTCACCTGTACAAGCACAACTAGCTCTTCTTTCTGAGCCAAGCGTTTTGGAGGCCTGTTCCAAAGATAGGTGCAGGTCCCAGAGGTGGAATCTGCACCTATCACACTTTAATGGCATATTGATAGGATATGCCACCAAAGTGCATGGTGGGAACACAATTTTAAGTGTGATACTTTCTGCCAGGAGACCTCTGTCTGGTTACCTGGGAATAATAGTTTGAAACTACTGCGTAGCAAGTCCCAAATACAAAAAAAAAAAAAAAAAAAGCACGGAACACTCTCACACATTAAATACTTTTATACCTGAAGTTTCTCACCTTGGATGGGCTCATGGGTCCGGCAAAAGCTTTAACAGCAAGCAATGGGTCTTTTGGGCTGCCATATCGCGGTTGAGAAAATAGATCAGACTGCTCGGGTGACCACGGTACACCAATGACAGGAAATGAGGAGTTATCCTCAGCACGCAATAAAGGGACATAGAAATGGCCTAGCAAAGAACAAAAACATTTTTGGGATCAGTCAGAAGAAATCCCTAAAAGTGATCTGATCAGATATTTCTGCATTTATAGAATTTTAAAATGATCACAATCACAAGGATACATGTATATGTTTGTGTACACATCTTAAAACTGCATCCGTTCATGATCTAGATAAAATTACTACAGAACAAACCCAACGTTACTATAAAAAAGTATTTACCACCTTTCTCTAGATTTTCTATTCTTTTTAAAAGTATTAGATTTTCTATTCTTACTTATTTGTCACACTTTAATGTTTTATTTCATCTATTGAAGAAAAAAAAAGAAAAAAAAAAAAAAAGAAGAATAATGTTCAATAAAATAAGGAACCACATAGCAAAAGTAATAGTCCCCATAGCTGCTAAAATCAACCAGTTAGCCAAGTTATTGTGACAATTTGTTTTATGGTCTCTAGCCACTCCAAGGTATGATGACTGTCATTCCTGTTGTATATAAATTTATCACTTGAATAGTATCAGTCAATCTGCAGCTGATTAGAGGTTTTAGACAGCGGCACAGGATGCCTCATTCAAAATATATATTTAATCCCTCTAAAATTTTTTTCCTCCTTGCCTTCTGAAAGCCATAACTTTATTTTTCCCCCTACATAGACATATGAGTGCTTTTATTTTGTGGCACAAGATGTACTTTTTAATGGTGTTATTCATATTACCATAGAATATACTGGGGAACGGCAAAAGAATTCTAAGTGGGGCCAAATGTGAAAAAAACAAAAAAAAACAACTTACTTGTGCCATGTTTGAGAGTTTTATTTTTTATTTAAACAGTGTTCATTCTTTGGTAAGAATGATGTGTTATCTGTATTCTACACATTGATACGCATCCGCCAATACCAAACATGTACAGTTTCCGTTATGTTTTGGTACCGACAAAAAATTCCAAGAATTTTCTATTTTTGAAATTTGCGCCGCCATTTTGTGCGACAAATAACTTTTTTGTACCAACACCTACGGACGTCAGTGAGGGTGCATTTTTTGCGGGCTGAAGTGTACTTATTATTGTCAGCCGTTTGGAATGCATGTGACTTTTTTGATCACTTTTATTCCTGTTTTTATAGGATCTGAAATGACCCAAAAGAAACCGCACAATTTCGGCATTTGGAATTTTTTTTCCCCTTCTACGGTGTTGAGCGTACGGGATGAATTATGTTTTATTTTCATAGATCACACTTTTTCGGACGCAGAGATACCAAATATGTCACTTTTTTATTATTTCATTTTTTTATTTGTAAAATAGCGAAAGGGGGGCGATTTGAACTTTTAATACTTTAATTTTTTTTTTACACTTTAAAACAATTTTATAATTAATTTAACTCACCCTAGGTCGCGCGATCATTTCTACAGCCTAATGCATTGTATATACAATGCATTATGGTGTAACAAGATGGCAGTTTCCCCACTTCCTGCCTGGGGCCAGAAGTGGGACAATCGAAAACATGACAGCAATGGAAGTCTTCACAAGGCTTCCAGCTGCCATGTTCAGTGATCGGAAACCCTCAATTTCGCTGCGGGGGTCCCGATCGCAGTGAGAAAAAAAGCGTGTGGCACCATTTCTTATTGATTTAGACGCTGCCGCCATCTAAGTCAAGCGCGGTTGGGCGGCGCTGCAATCCCGCTTCAAAGCCACTTACCGGCATCAGGACATATGGATACTTCCTATGTTGGTAAGGGGTTAAATACAAATGAAGAATCAAGTCATTAAAATCTACCAGTCTGGAAAGGGTTACAAAGTCACTGCTAAAACTTAACCAAGAACACATTGATGACCCATGCAGGAGGTGACAAAAGAACCCATCTATAAGAACAGCATGCGTCACTTGCCTCAGTTAAAGGGGTTTGCTCAGTACAGGCATCTTTATATTTTTTCCGTCTTACAGCATCAAATCAAGGGGTGTGTCTCTCCTCCCACAAGGAGTCTTCCCTCACTGAAGAATTTTGACAGTATCCAACCCCCTCTCTGTTCCCTCTTGAGTCCTCATCATCAATCTGTGAGAGCAGGGGAGGCGAGATGATATCACAGCTCTACAGACCTCCTGCAATGGTCAGTTCTCATGGCTGAAGAGCTGCCACCTCCCTCCCAGGCTCATTGTAACCAGAACACCTGTACTGGTGTAAACAGTTATACATACAGCTCCCTAATGTTATATTGGTGGAGGGAGTGAATCTAGCTTTGCCCAGATCCATTTCACTTTGTTTCACACAGCACAGGCAGCCAATCACAGCACAGGGGTCATGTCCTATCCAGGTTTTTGAACTAAATATCAGGCAGCCAATCACAGCAAAGGGGGTGTGGCTCAACCCCAGGCTGCAGTTTTAGGTGTAGAACACACAGATTAGCTCATAGCTGCTATACTAAATGATTTAAGTAACAAACCAATTCCAAAAAGTGCTTATTTTTACTGTCCCCATCATTACAGATAAGATCTTTGTAGCGAGAAAACTATTAGGCAAAAATGGCATTCACGGTTGCAAGATGCAAACCACTGCTAACTAAAGAAAGTAACGGTTAATCCTCAGATTTGTCAAGAATATCTATATATTAGGATAATATTCTGAGGACTGAAGTCAAAGTTAATGAAAGACATGGGTTCATGTGGCATAAAGCCAACACTGCATTTCACCCACAGTCAAACATGGGAGTGGTAGTGTGATGACCTGGGGCTCCTTTACTTCTGCATGACCTGGACAACTTATCAGAATTGATGGGGCCATGAATTCTGTTTGCCATCAGAAAATAAGAAGAATGTCCTCCTGTTAGTGCTTGAACGATAAGAGTCCAAAGCACACAAGCAAGTCAACCTCAGAATAACTCAAAAGAAACTAAATTAAAGGAGTTGTCTCCCTACAGAGTTTCACAGAATGCATGAATGAAATACTCTGTCACTTCCTGGTTCAGACTGACTCATTTGCATACAGCTCCATGCTCTGTGCTTTCAGTTGCTAATTAGATCAGATTAGCCAAGAAGCTTTTCAAACTGCTCTCAGAAGGCTTTATCTGATCCCCAAAACAAAAGCCCTAATTACAGTTCTGTTTATTTTACATAAATCAAGCTTTTTACTGCTCAGCAGCACAGGACACTGCTGCCACCTGTGTGATGACTTCACTCACTGTTATCTCATTGAACAAACAGCAGGGGGAGAATTGTTTACAGGTCTGAGGGAACTGAAATAGCCAGGGAGGTCATAAATTCACTTGTATCGCCTTAGGGAAAACAGAGGAACAAAGCAATATATTTGGAAAATGTCTTTATTTTGTGTTCCCTACAATTTGGAAGCTATTCTTTGTAGCGAGACAACCCCTTTAAGGTTTTATAGTGGCGAAGCCAAAGTTCTGACTTAAACATCCATTACCATTATATTCAAACAGGCAGTTAATATTTTTTAAAAAAACCATCAAAATGTAGCCAAATTCTGCACCTATAAGTGTGCAAAAATGCCTACACAGCAAGGTAAAAGTGGTCACAAATAACTGCAAAATGTTTTATTACAGTCATATAGTGCAGCTGAAAGAGAGACATGCCTATCAAGTTCAACCAAGAGTGGGGAAGATGTGGATGAAGGGAGAAAAGTAGGGAGTTTTTATTAAACTTCGTTTTCCCCACTGATTAAGACTTTAGAACCCATAAGGCAAGAACCAAATTTTCCCTAAAAGAAGATTTCATTCCAGAGTTGCCATCAGACTGAATTAAGATATTTTATATGGCTAGATAAGTATTAATATTATTTAGTAGTAAGTGGTTATCTAAGCCTTTCTTGAAACCCTCTTGCTGTGGCTAGCTCCTAAGGCAGCTATTCCACAATTATGGTGAAGAAGGCTCTTCTCCTCTGGAGACCATACTTTTTTCTTTAGACAAAGGGAACGTCCCCTTGTCTTTTGAGAAGGGGGTGGGGAATACATGAAATAGTTTTTCTCCATACTCTTTGTAAGGGCTATTTAAATACTTCTATAAATTAATCATGTCTCCCCAGAGCACTGTTTTCTCAAGATTAAATAAGTTTAATTCTTTTAACCTCTCCTCATAACTAAGATGTCCTATTCCCCTATTTGTGTCTCTCTTGCCCTCTACATGCTTAATACAGCGGTAATATTACATCCCAATCCCGCGAGTCCATGCCTCTTAATACATGCCAATAATCTGCATGCTGTTCTGTAGTCTATGATCTACAAGTACACATATTAAAACAAAAGATTACATAAGGGGTACTGTCACCACTTTATTAGCTTTGAACATAAAAGCCAAAAAAGGTGGTCATCTCCGGCTTCTATATTCAAGCTTCCCTAGCTTACCAACCACCTCTTCCTGCTTTACTAGCCTTGGCCAGCTGGTAACACCTCTCTGCTGTGTTTTATCAACAGTACAGGAGCTTGTATAGATTTCTTACTGATGAACTAATCCATTCGAACGCTCTATCGTTCTGCCATGCTTTTTAGACTTCTCTATCACCAATGTCCTCTGATGGCCTAAGCCAGCAACAGCAGAGCTAAATAGGTGTATCACTGCTGTAGAACTGGCCACAGCCTGAATCTAGCTGTGAAGAGCGGGCTCTTAACAGACAGATAAGAAAACTCCTATACATTTTTGTTGTAAGAAAGGTTTTTTTTTAAAAAACAGAAAGTCCTGGGCCATCAAGAAAAAATACATGAAAAAAGTTTTTTTTTTCATTTAAATTTTTAAACGGCAGTGGTGAAAAATTTCTGCTTGGGAGGAAAAGTACAAGACTAATTTGACAAATGTCAGACGGGAAATTTTTTTAAGTAGAATGTGGAAAAACTGGCTTTTGACAAGATTTCTTTCTCTAGATTAACTTTATAGTAACTTTCTAAACATACAGCATAAACACAAAAAAAGCAGTGGCAGTTGCAAGGTAATGTAAAGAAATACATGCCGAAAGACCCATCACAATATATATTTTACACATATAAAACAAACCCTTTTTTTGGGTTTACCTCAAATCTTCCCCCTTTTAATTCTGATGATTTATTTTTACTTCGCTCACATATTACCTGCACCAAGAAGAAGAAAAAGTTAATCCAGGTTCTAGATTAGACGAAAACTAAACGCATACATAAGACCAAACAAAGTACAATGGCAACACTAATTGGCCAACAACTGGTGCAGAAGGAAAGAGGAAAACTCCCCCCCCAAAGGGTTTAACAACTACAAAAGAGAAGGGAATTGAACAGAAGGCGGGGGGCCAAAACCATGTTTCTGGGGTGGTGTAGTGGCAGCAGAGTTACTGTAAATTGAAGGCTAAAGTGAAAATATGGGTTTTTAGGTTACTTTTAAAACCAGTTAGGGATGCTGAGAGTCAAATGTGTTGTGGAAACGGGTTTTTTTCATACAAAGGGGGGATGAAATGGAAAACCCAATTTTTGGGGAAACTTTTGGTGCAGGAGTTTGACAAAAAAGAAAAAGACCTGTGAGAAATGGAGAATGGCGTGAGACCCGGTTTAAAAGAGATTACGGCAGAGATGTAAGCAGGGGAGTGGTTTAAATGGGGGGACCCTTGGGGTAAATGGTTTTTAAACCCTTAAACTGGATTTTCGGGGCAAGGGGTGCCATTTGCAAGGGAAAGCTAAGGGGGAGCACAGATTTCGGGGATGGTTTTAAAGGGGAGTAAGAGTGCTAGACGGGATGCCAAAAGGGGAAGGCTGTTGCAATATCTAAATGGGAAAGGCCCAAGGGGTAGGGCCCTAGCATTTTTTTGAAATTACCAAAGTAAGCAATAGAGAATTTGAAAAAAAATTTTTTTAGGGGGAGACAACAGGCAGAGGGAAAGGGGTTGGATGTGTGGCTTTAAGGACAAAAAAAAAATTTTCCCCCCAAAGGTTTCCCAAGGGAGTGGGGGGTTTTGCAGAACTAGAAAAAAATATAGAGCAATTACAAAGGAAAGATAGCGAAAGAGGGGGGGGTGGGGGGATAGAGGGGAGATGATTTAAAGATTACGAAAAACGGGGTTTTTTCCACTTTAGGGCCACAAATTTTGAACTGTTTAGGTCAAAAATGCATTCTTTCGCCCACAGAAAACCATGGGCAAAAAAGTTTTGATTTTTGAAACCAAAAAAAGTTCATACATTTTCCATTAGTTTTTTGGGGATCCTGAAAAGTAGAGGAGGTTTTAGGGGCCGAGATGTAAATTTGGGTGTCGCCAAAGATGGTACCGAAAGCTAAGTGATGCTATAAAATTGAAACCCCGTTTCCAAAAGTTTAATGGGGCAGGGTAAAGGACCCAAGAAGACCCCCTTCCCCCTTAAAAATTTGGGGTTTTAAAATTTAAAAAATGGGTGCATTTTTTTTTTAAATGTTTTTTCTTTTCCCTTTTCTTTATTCCAGCATTCATTTTTGCCGTGTTCAAAAATGGAACTAATAAACCAAGCCTGAGGGGGTGTTCACACGGCATCTTTTGGGCTGTATCTTTGGCCCCATATTTCCGGGTTGGGAATTTTACTAAAATATTGGGCCCCAAAAAATGTAAAAAAATGCATACCCATGGGGAACCATGTAAAATATGGGGGGTTCAATAACACGGGAACGTAAAATTTTTTCAGGGCCCTTTGCAAAATAGTGACATGTCCCTTTTTTGCAGGGGTAATGCACTGGCAAAATATTTAAGTTTTGGGGGCCAAGAGGGGCCCCCACTATAGCAGGATGTTAGGATATTTGAAATTAACCCCCCTTTCAAACGTATGAAATTTCAACAGCGCTTGAGGCCTGCATATTTATGGACCGCAATACACCATGTGAATCCGGCCAAAGGGGATACTAAGATTTCAGTCACCTGTCCACAAAAAAAAGGTGGGTTAAATTTTAGATCAAAGGGTGACTGTTTGGTTTTTTAAAACCTTCTCTTTTTCCGCCAAAAAAAAGTTTGGGAATAGGCTAAAGGCCCGTGTTTTTAGGGCCCTTCAATGAAAAACCCCCCTTTTTGACAAAATTTTTTGATCCCTGCCTTTCAAAAAGGTAAAAACATGACTGTAGAAGGGTCTTATAGGACAATGTTTTTTTTTTTTTTTTTTAAATAGTACCATATAGTTTTTTAGGATTACTAAATTCCTAATTTATATGTAGGATGTAATTGTATAACATAACAAAACATTTGTTTTTTTAGATTATGTTTTGATGGTGCTCACCATCTACTATAAAACTACAATTAGCATTTGTTCTATGGGTCAGTACAAGTCTGGCGATCCCAAATTCATATAGTTCCATTCTGTTTTACTAAACAAAACAAAAACCTTTGGCATTGCTGTGTTCCTAGACTGATAACTTGTGTATTTTCATGGGCTTTAAATGGCAATCACTATGCAGTATAGATAACATTTTAATACATTCAAATTCTATGAACACAGCGATACATATTAGATTTTAATGTCTAAAAGAGGAAAAGTGGCGTGTTTTGAATAATTTTTCCCCCATACGGCTAGAGTTTTTCATCTTTTTTTAAAGTCTTGGTTCTTGCCTATATTGGGTGTGATCACTATACTGCAATTCTAAAGCATTGTAGCATAGTAGACAATTACTGCTAATCTGTGATGGAGATGGGCATCCCCCTCCTGTATGAGGGCTTACAGTGGACAACTGCAGCCAAATCTGGCTACTGAAGGCAGGTAACCATACAACCTTAATAATGACAAACATTTAGTTTAAATGTCAGGAGACGCAAGTCATTAAATTAAAAAATGTATAAATATGTAGCACAGGCAATACAATTAATACTTCAATAACAAATACCTGCTCTGGAGTCTGGTCATATTTGTTCCTAGGATTCTTGATTATGTCAGGATGTGAGCACAACACATTAACTACATCAGCACTGCCAAATTTGCAAGCAAAATGTAGAGGCGTGTCAAATCCCTACAAAAATAGAAAAAAAAAAAAAAAAAACAATTGGTAACCAGTGCTTAATAAGCTAAAGAGCCTGTATTACTGACTTGGGCCCTTACCATTTTATCAGGGGTGTTAAGATACAAATCAACAATATATTGAATCCTTTTCTGAAGCATGATGTCATCATCATCAGGGTACATAAGTCTCATGAATTCTGGGTTCTCCAAAGTATCGAGTAAAGTATGGCTTATCCCAGCTTGATTTTCTTTAGCTGCGACATGCATAACATTGTATCTACATCCTTCCTGTAGTCAAAGGAGAAAAAAAAATCAATATGAAAATATTGCATTTTTCTTAGAATTCTGTTGTACTATTCCTCCTCTATTATTCCTTCAAGAGGTTCATTACCTAAGAATCAACTCGGTGTTAAGTGGTTACAGCCGTCAAAGAGCTTTATCCCCGCACACACCGACTACTGCTGTGGAACCGGAGTTGTTACCCATTTTGGTGGAGTCAGAGTCGTTATAAAATGGGCCGGCTCAGAATCCAAAAATACACAATAAGTTGGTACAGTTAGTTCAATGTAGTGCCAAGAGCAAGCGGAATTGGGTCTTGCCAGTGCTACTACTCCCATATCTTCAACCTCATCAGATGGGATTTTAAATTTTTTTTGGGAAAGTATTTGGATGACACAGAGCAGGCAAAGCATTGCCTCAGAGGAAAGGATTCTGCTTCCATAGCAAAGAGATTGAGAGCAAGTGAAAAATTTTGCTGAAATCTGGTCAAAGAAGTAGGAGAGTTCAACCGTTCATCAGAACTGACTGTGCCTGAGGCAATTTCTTTATACCCTGAAATTGTTAGAGAATTGTTCATATGGTCATCGCTTTGCCCCCAACCCAAGTTAGTGAAAGAGAGGCAGTTCTCTAGCCTGGAAAGAATTTTACCTAAAAGGGCTGAACTCCTCTATGAAGGCGATACTATTTTTCAGAATAAGTTCATAGGCTCTACAAATGTTATTCAGTATGTTTTTGTTGAAAACGGTTTTTCCCCCCACTTCATGCAGCATGTTGTATATTCACAATTGATTAAAGTTTGTGTTCCAAAGTTGCATCCAATTAATATTTTTTAACACTGACAAGCAAAAAAAAAAAAAGGGTAACCAGTTTTGAACTTGTGACTTTTAGGCTCTATCTCAACATCCACTACAATTTTGAATGTTGAGACTACCATTATTTTATAGATAATCATCTTTGAACCACTAATAGCTAAATTTGACCTGCAACTATTTAGCATCTGCTTAGTTATGCAGATTCTTGCCATGAAACTGCATATTACCGATTTGCTCCGGGTTTGGTGGAACAATCTTGTGTCTACAAATTACAACCTGTTCTCAAAATTCCCAAAATAGCGCAGTGTATTATTAAGGTTGATCCCCAAGAGAAAGGTCACTGGCTGAAATCGAGGAGCACCAGAAGATTTTCCAAGAAAAGAGAAGCTCATCCAGCTCATCGATAGTGGCCTTCATCCAAGAAAATTGCCAAAATGCATTATGTGAGGCCCATGACAGCTGGAAGAAAATGAAATGAAGTTGACCATCTACTTAAAAGTCCAAGTTGGCTCATTAAAAGGTCCTATCAGTTTTTGGCCCCAACAAACATGGCAGTGGAGGTAGCTCGCCTGTTTCAGAATAGTGAGATCACAAATGTCCATGCAAGCACCACGCATTACACAGGTCTGGAATGGTAGCCCGAAATAAGGTGAAGAAGCCTCCACTTCAATCTTGTCATAAGAAGAGTCGGCTCGAGTTTGCAAAATAATAACGAAAAGTGGAGAATGGAGAAGGGGGAGGAAGAAGAGAACATGGCCTGCCAATCCTTGCCCCTTATACTGTGATCAAAGTAAAAATAAAAATTGTTAGAAGGAATGGATTAAACCCCAAATTAACATAAACTTTTAGTAACATGAAACTGCTAGTATATGTATCAAGACTGTGATTTTATGTACAATAATTAATTTACCATGCATTTTTATGGGCATTTTCACCATACAATAGTCATGAAAGGAGTTGTCTCCCTACAGAGTTTCATAGGCTGCATGAATGAAATACTCTGTCACTTCCTGGTTCAGACTGACTAATTTGCATACAGCTCCATGCTTGTATTCAAAGCTGTGCTTTCAGTTGTAATTAGATTCAGATTAGCTCAGATGCTTCTCAAACGTTCCCAGAAGGACTGTTATCTGGATCCCTCAAACAAAAAGCCTAATTACAGAGCTGTTTTTTTACATTGAAATATCAAGCTTTTTTACTGCCCAGCTCGCCCAGACACTGACCTCTAAAACCTGTGTGATGATGTCACTCTCACTGCATATTTCTCATAGAAACATAACAAGCAAGGGGAGAATTGTTTACAGGTCAGTTATCTGAGGGAACTCCGTAATAGCCAGGGAGGTCATTAAATTCACTTGTATCTCCTTGTAGGGGAAAACAGAGGACCAAAGCAATATATAAATTGGAAATGGTCTTTTATTTTGTGTTCCCTACCATTTGAAAAGCTATTCTTTGTAGCGAGACAACCCCTTTAATATTGCTTTGCAACAAATCCATCCTAACAATCATTGCCAAATGGGTCTCCTATGAGCTCATGAAGACTATCCCCAGCTTCTTCTAAAAGACAGATTAGCTACATGGCTATTTTAAAGGGGTTGCCTCACTACAAGGATTGCCTTTTATGTTAAAGGTCTTGCAAAAAAACAAGTCACTTATGCAAACATTATGTTCCTCATTAACGTGTCTACCTATCCGAAGATAATCCCCTCTTGTATGGGCTTGCATCAAGCTCCTCAGGTCACTAAATTGTCAGACTGTTCAAATCGTCCTGATAGGCTGCCAGTGCTGAGTTGCATCGTTACAGACCTGGCTTCTATGGCAGCCTATTAGAAGCCAGTAAACGCTACCGTGAATTCAAGAAAGTGAAACCAAGAAGAAACAGGACTGAGGTATAGATGAGAACCTCAATTGTAGTGATGACAACCCCTTAACTTCGTTGTGGTTCAACTCATGTCTAAAAGAAAGCATCAGGCTGTATGATTTAACTGCAAGCAAATATCTAGCCATACACTCAGACGGAGTTACATTATTGTGACCAGCTCAGTTAAACAACCAAATAGACAACGTATGTTGTGCTCCCATGAACAGCAGCTAGATCAGCTGGGAGTGTCTGTCCTGGGTCAGTTGTCATGGTTCTGGAGCTATGCCGCGACTGCATTCCCACAGGCTGCTGGAGAATTATCGAGCATACATAGCATAATATGAGGATCGGTCCCATAAGAACAAGGGCATATTTGTGCTCAGACAGCCTATTGATCACCCTATATTATCACCAAGCCAGCTTCTGACAGCTTCCCTTCATGAGTTACATGTCGTCTGTGTTGAAAGTAACTAGGAAGTTGTATAATATTATGACTAGATTGCCAAATTGTGTGTTTTTTGTTTTGTTTTTTTTTAAAGTGGAAACCTGATCAGGTCGGTTTTTGCTGTCCTACCTGAGAGCAGAGAGAGAGAAGTTGAAGCAATGTGATATATAGCGCGCTTATATGATAGTAGGAGATGAGCTTCGCGTGTATATAGGTGTGTATATGATAGAGGAGAGATAGGTTTGTGCTCAAAAATTTTTGAGTGGGAAAATTATATAGGGTTATATGATTTGATAGAATGATGGTCTGGTAATGAAAAGTATGTGGAGTGAATGAAACAGACTTAGAGTTTTCTGGCTGACCCCATGTACCACCATACTTTGAACAAATCTGTATACTACACCGCTGCAGGGAAATCTGCCAAGCATATGTATGTGTGCGCAGGTAAGCAGGGACTCTTTATTGTCTCTTATACGTCTCGAGATAAGTATAGTACTTTAATTTTTAAATTTAAGACTTGTTGCTCTCTCAAAAAGGGTAGGTTTAGTAAGATAAATCCACTGACAGGTCTCCATTTAAAGCAGGAGCTTATCTCTTGGCATTTCTTAATAAGGTATGTTGTTTCATTACAAGCTTTTCAGCCTGTCAGTGAGGTCTGATAGTTGAATGTGAGGGGCAGTTGCTCTCTTCTTGGTCTGTCTCTTCTTGCTCCCTTTCCCACTCACTCACCTCGCACACAGGCAAGTCCATAACTTGTCTATACAATGCAAGAGGGAGTAGGGGTTTGCCTGCTCCTAGAGTATAAACCCTGTGTGATTGTGACTGCCTAGGGTCTGTTTGCCGCAGGAGAGGGAATCTGAATCTAATGAGTTGTAGTGAGAGGGTCTGTGAAGCTGCTGTTGTATGTCTAATAGCTAGAGGGGACTGCAAAGTGTTACTTACTCGCTATATCCCCTGCTTTAGCTTACGCAAGTCATCCACATCTACGCCTAGCAACAAAACCCTGTCAGAACAGACACAGGGGCAGCTGGAAGTGTTTACTGTTGTGTCTGATAGTACAGACACAGCGATGAAGTATTCACATGCCTGATCGCAGGTGATATTGTATTAGCTGATAAGTGACAGTTCTACAGACAACATTCATGAATTTATAGTACTCCACAGGTGTCCTGTGGTAACATCTATCTGTGTTAGAGTGCAGGTGGAAGCAGCACAACTCAGGGTTTAATTCCACACAGGACACAGAAGCCAGAGTCTCCCTCCCCCTCCCTCCCTACAGAAGATTGTTGTGCGGGGAGGGTCTTCTGTCAGGACCTGTCTTACAGAAATGTGTATATGAGTCATTACAGATCCTGACAGCCAGTAAGAGTAAGGATCAACTGGTCGGCTGCTATTAGAAATTTGAGAAGGCTGATGCACACTATACTCAACAGGGTCTAACTCAAAATCAGTAGGACATTGTTGTAAATGTTATATACATATATTTGCTAAATGCTGCTGTTTTTTAAAGATCTTTTAATTAAAACCCAGATAATCAGATGTGTAGCGAAGAGACAACCCTTTAAAGGGAATCTGACGCTCAATTTTTTTTTTATTACTTACTACAATCTACAAATGACCGCTATTAGAGTTGCCATATTCTTTCCTCTCAGTCGTTTGTATTTCCGAGATTGGAGATTTCTTTATTGTGGCCGTCCTATATATGATTGTGGGGAAGACATTTCCTTGACTTGCACTGCTTTTCACTGTGGGCAATGGCCGAGGGGAGGTAGCGAGAGTGGTGGAGCTGTGAGATCATTCTCCTCTTGTGACTGGTGGGGATTCTGTTGTTATCTGGTACTCCAATGGTGTATCTCCCTTTCAGCTTTGACCCTGCACTTTTACTGATTAATGGCACCATGTGAAAAGCTCTCTAAACAGAAGCGAGGACGTGTCAGCAGATTTTAGGCTTAGTGGTCAAGTGAAAGCACTGCAGGACTTAAAGGGGTTTTGCACGAAGTGACATAATTGTCGTGGGAGTTGCAAATGAAGAATAAACTATTTTCACGCATTCAATTATTATTAAAAATTCTGCACAGTTTTTGTTTTAGCTGCTCCTTTAGTGATCCGAGATGTTTACAGCTCGTTCTCCAGGGGATACGACCAGAGCTGAGAGCTCTTCAGTCCTGGTCGCACATTCTCAAACATTACTTCCTCTCATGAAGCTACTGAGGTGGTTCAATACCCAGGTGCTCTTGTGTCATTGGTATTTCCTGTCCTCTGTAATCCTTTAGCAATTAGTCAAACAGTGCCAAATAAAATATAAAAATAGAAAAAACTATTAATATATGTAAGTCTGTGCTATTGATAAGAAGATGAAAAAAAAATCCACAAGGTGTTTGGTTCCTGCAGGGCATTTGATAACCTAGGATACTTGTTGCCTGGAGGGCAAAAACTTTTACCTCTCAGCTACCTGTCACAAATGCTTTTACCTCATAAGACCTTTCTTTGATCTAGAGAGAAGGAAAGGCATCATGATCTCGGTAAGATGTCTATCTAAGCAGGGTCTCACATGATCTGCGCACTCTAGCACAAATGTTCATAACAAAATTACCAAGACTCACGCCCCCTTCTGAGCACACTCAGAGCTGAAGATGCTCGATTACAAAGGAGGAATGAAATGGATCGTGGCAAAATCAAACCTTATAATGTGAATGGTTCATAGAAACAAGTAATAGTAATTCTGAAAATGATCTGGACAAATTGCAAAAAAAAAGAACTGTAATAAATAAAATAAGAAGACAATTATTCGCGCATAATAAATTGTTGTTAAACATAAGAACAAGTATGTTGAGTTAAACAATAAGTCATTTTTTGATGACTAGAATCTCATGTGTATTAATATTTTTAAATGTGAGAATAGTTCAACTGTTATAATTATCTCATCAATTATCAGCTAAAACCTACTGATAATAGTGATATTAATCTATTTTGTGTAAAAGGTAAAAAATAAAATGAGAGAATCTTTTTTTGTGTTTTAATTAGTGCGCATGAAATGCGACGCTGATAGAAACTAGACAATTTTCCAACTTTATGATCAAAGTTACCTGGACAACCAGTTGGGTTGTCACCAGACCCTATGAGATAACGAGGAAATTTGTCTCGCCATGTATGTTTGTCAGCTTCTCTAGTACGGATAATATTTATCTGAGAGACTTGTAGATCTCGCGCCTTATTGTTTCAGATCTCTTCGCTACTCGTTTCTCTTTTTAGCTCGCGACTGTTTTGCCTGATGTTTAAATATCGACTACTGTGTGCCTGGGGCTTGTGCTCTAAAAAGTGTTTTGCCTTTTCTGCTTTTCAGGACACTTCAGTACATCAGGAGCAGACTAATCTCATCTAGGAGGGGATATGGATAAGTTTGAAATAGTAAAATCCCATTCTGCTGTCACTGACAAGCCGACACTAGCATTCATCTATCCCTCTTGATTAGGAAACGATTACATCTAATTATTTATTACGCAGTTTAACCTATTTAATGTATTCACTTTTACTACTTCCTCTCACATGCTGAACCTCAACCAGAGCATTCGTACTTCTCCATGGGTACATGCAAAATACTCTTGTAGAATCGCGGATAAATCACAGATTTGGGTTTTCGTGTATGAGTACATTTGAGATAAGTCTCTATTTATTTGTTGGTAACTTACTTAATCATCCTAAAGATTGGACTAAGAGAAGAGCATAGATTATATACAGGTGACAAGGACATAAAGACTTGATTTTTACTTGGTGATGGGTAGTAGTCACAAATACCCTACTAGCAAATCTTTTTTAGCATGCCTTACTCTCGCTCGCATGTCTCGACGTGGAACACTTTGAACTGGAATACACTTTGTGCATTTTTTACAATCGACAGTTCAGAATGATTCTCATCTTCTGGTTGTCAGGTATAAATGGGGATACTTGTTATGAACTAAAAATCAGAGTAGATTACAAATTTGAGAATCGCAACAGGTATCTTTTTGTTTTATTACTAAATGAGCATACAGAAATAGCAGGGGTTAAGGATTCTATCCTTGTGTTATCAGATGATAGAAAATATGAATATTTAAAGGCATTTTTCTAGGGGAAGATATTGTCATAGACTCAGGGCTGTGGAGTCGGCAAGCCGAAGCCCCGATAACTCCTCTATTTCTCAAACCTCCGGACTTCCTCATACAAGGCGCTATGTTTAAGTGATAACTTTACTGTTGTAAAATTGGTGCCCTCTACGGTTGTTTATCAGACTTATGATACAATACTCTCTGAGAATTTAGGTAGAACAGACTAATGACAAGCAAAAAAGGGTAAAACAATGTTTGATCTTTTGAACATGTGTAGGTAGAGTTGAAGAAAAATCTGTATTTGTATCCAGAAAGGTCCAGTTCTGTGCCAACATATGGGAAGTGTTAGAAGAGACTAGGGACCAGATTTTGGTCAAGATATGCTTGATTCTGATTCAGAGGACAGAAGGCTTCAGGCACGGTTATTGAAAACCAAAAGGTGTGGGGATTTCCCAAAATACTGTAACAAAAGAATATAAATTAACACTTCTGATTTTTTAGGAGCAAAACTATTACCTAAGGCAGGATGCTTAATACTTGCCAAGTCCCATTTATGTATAAGATAGGTAAGATGGACTGTATATAAAATTACAGTAGAAGTAGCCTCATATACAATAGCTGTAGATGGAATGGTGAGATTTGGAAGCCTCAAAAGTCACAAGTTCAGAACATTGTTACCCATTTTTTTGTCAGTGTAAAATATATTTATTGGATATGACTTTAGACACAAAAAAATTGTAAATATGCTCAAAAACCACTGCGGGGAACATTTGTGGAGTCTCTGAATTTGTTTGAGAAATAGTATTGCCTCCATCAGATCCTGCATACATGACCTCACATATGGATCTCATTTCAGGCTAGTGAATAGCCTTCTCCTACACGCTAACTTGGGTTAGGTGGCACTAAGCGCTCAGATGTGACCTACAGGGCGTCAAAGTGTTCTCTTAATAACATTAGGGTCAGGGTATATGGAATATGCTCAGCACAGCTTCAGTTTTGTATGATATGGTTGGACTCTTCTACTCTCTTTGGAAGCTGGGTTGAAAAATTTTGCTCTGAAATCTGTTTGCCATGGAGCAGAAATGCTCACCTGGGGGGCAGCGCTTTGCTCCTGCTCTTGTCATCAATTATCACTCCTCAGTGTGGGAAGGCTGAAGATATGGGAGAGCAGTAGCACTGGCGGACCAATTCCTCTTGCTAATTCCTCTGACATCAAACTAACTGGGACAACTTATTATATTTTGGGAGTCGGTCCCTTTATATGAGTGACACACGACTCCACAGCCTGGTCAGATAATGACGTGGCAGAGGATAGGGGGAGGGATGATGGGTTACCCCCATATAATAACAGTTGAAGGGGTTGTCTGAATACAAAGGTGAATAGCTTTCACAATGTAGGGGAACTAAAATAATGAGTTTTCCCAAAAATATTGTGCTCTTTGTCATTTTTTTGTTAAGGGGAGATAGAGTATCATTGATTTTATCACTTCTCTGAGGGCTCGTGGTTCCCCAAGTGGAGCCCCCGATCCTGATATACTCCTTACTTCCCTGCTGTTTGTTTGATCGCAGGGATGCACATCATCTACTCCCATGCCAATGTCTTGGCACGTGATGAGAACGTGTGTGTTTCTTCAATCTTTCAGTACTCGCATAAATGACAATTTAGTAATGTTTAAATGTTAGCTAGAAGCTTTCTCCGGAATTTGTAGACGAAGGTATTATTAGACTAATAAACAGAGTATAGGTGCTGAATACAGGGAGCTCATATGCCCTAAATTACAGGACAGACTTTGACAGGAAGTAGACAGAGCAAAGAATGCATTATTTCTTCATGCATCCTATGAAACTTTGAGATGAGACAACCTTTAATGTCCAACCATCACACAATTCCAGATGTTGATGCCAGGGCACTACTAGAGACAACAATATGGGGAGTGGATGCCCCATCTTGTTTTTGCATCCACCCACCTTGCAAGACTTTAATTCATTGCAGATTACCTTTGTAGTGGAACCTTCTCTCCCTGAATTGTGGCAAGTAATATCTGAACAGGGCACTAAGAGAGGTAAAGTTCAGAGTAGTGTTCCACCTGTATTGAGGTCTCCTTGACAATTGGGAGAGTAGGTTTAAGCAGTGTGATCAAAAATGTGAACTCAGAACCTGTCAAATCTCACATTTTTCATGTATTGTAAGTAGCAGAAATGCTTTTACAAAAACTCCTCATGTGCTTTTTGATTATCCAGTTCACACCAAATCCACCATGAAAGAAATGTTGCTTGTGTGGATAAAATTTACTTAGATTAAAAAAGATTTTCTCACTACATTTATTAGCTTTTAACTCATGTAGTAAAGGTTTTTGATTTACTTTCCCTAAACACATTTCTGTTATGCTATTGCACTGGTCAGGAAGATGAGAGAGATTTTAGTTCTCTGAGTGAACACAAAAAATGTCTATACGCATTACAATCAACCATCTCCATTGCAAGATTACACAGAGCATAGGGATATTGTGATGTCTATCATGGGATAGGACAGAGCAAATAATCTATCTAACAAGATTAGATTGGTTTTTACCTTTGAAAGCAGTTTTCACTCTTTGGGCGCTCTGTAGCATTTCAGGTAAATCTCGAGATAACTTTATGTCAATCTAATGTTCAGCTAGTGATAGAGTTCATATTATGCTAATCAATGCTAATAGACCAGCCTAAACTAGGCTCTTCTCTCTCTTCCTGTCATGTTGCCGTCAGTCTATCCCATGGCGAGTCTTATCTAGAATGAGTTGGTTTATCTAACTAAATAAAAAGCTTTCACTCTTTATAAGTTTGTATAGACACTTGTCTGTGTCGCTACACTTGATATTCATTCACTGCAGTCTTGGCACTGTTATGGATAAAAGCTAGGAGTAGCAAAGCTGATTTGCCGCAGTCACACTGATTTAGTACCAGTGCGCTTATACCTGGAAGTGCTAGTCTGAGCGGATTTTGTGGGGGCTATGTGTTTATCCAGCTTATGATAAACCCTTTAAAAGGGGGTTTCTTCAAATGAAAATGCTGACGTCAATGCTTGGCTATTCGGGAGCTCACGTATAAGTGAATGGAATGAGGACTACTATCAAATTTCCGTCTGCATCTCTCATTCTCAATGCTGCCACAGTCGGCTCGCCTATTAGCAGCCTGTACTGCATTCTTCATTGGTGGGAAAACCCCCCTTTAGAGAGTCTGTCCACATATAGCCATTTTCAACACTCTTCACAGCCTCATCTGTATTTACAGAGTGTTAAAGATGTTTCTCAGCTGTTGTGTACAGTATGGGTACCGACTGTCAGCAGCTGGATCAGGGATCCCTCAAATCCCAGCCATCTTCCTTCAGCGAAACGTGACATTTATGCTTTTATCATGGGTGGGGGACTTTTTTTTTTCTTAATCAGGCCCCTTTCAACTCAGTTTGTTGGGTACCTTAGGGTAATTAAGCACTGGTATTTAACTTTAAAGCTCATTTATTAGTACAGTAAATACAATACTAAGAGGAGGACAATAGTCAAGTTCCTTAGAGGGGAAGTGAATTATTATTGCAAATGTTAAAAATACAATTATATTAATAACACTCTCATTAGACTAAGGATTAACACTTTTCTCATGTTAAAAAAAAAAAAACAAGGGATCAGAGAAAGAAGCAAGCTCTGTGCAAGAAACTGGATAAGACACAGCGGTCAATTGACAATCACCTGCCAGAAACACTGCTACAGCTGAGATGGTTTGTTCTGACCAAGGGAAGCTGTGTAAAAAAAAAAAAAAAAAAGAGATAAGAATGGCTCGCTCAATGTAAAATTCAGGGTGGATATAAATCAGTTTTTTTAAAAAAAAATCGGATTTTTTTTTATTTAAAACGGATTTTTTTCAATAAAACATGCTTTTTTTGAGGAAATATATTTTTACTCAGTACGCAAAGGTTCTTTCCGATTCATGAGAATAAAGCGGGATTGTTGTGTAATCGGAGTAGAATAAAAGTCAGTGTTATGTGTACATTCTATCGAAGATGACTAATGCTCCGTTTACTACTCTGGGTTTTGTAGGCTTAGTGGGCAGTTTTTTCCTCATATCATGCACAGACACTTCGTACTTTACTTACGCTGTTCTCTAGAAAACCGGATTGATCTCTACCGCAGAGTGAAGGTCAGCATCCTCTCATTCACAGCACTCAAAAAATGTTTAACAACAATGAACAGGTTGTAGGAAAACGACCTTAATTCCTATTGTTCTGACAACCTATGATACAGAATAAAACCCTTCAGTAGCCAGGACAAGGAAGTTACGACAATATGTTTCTGATTGTTTGGCAGTGGAATAGTCTCTGCACAATCACAGAGAATGTGAATCTAAGTGTGAGGAGGGAGGAAGTGTCAAAGCAGACAAGAAAAATGAAAGTGTAACTTTGAGCACATATATGCAGATAGCTCACTCAGCAGCAAGTCGTGGATTATTGTTTTGTGTGTACGATCTGATGGTTTATTACATTCTTTCCTCACATGCAGCAGGACGTAAAAGAGACCCAGGGGGTTTGGGAATATTTTAATGAAGCTCCTTAGAACCTATCCGGCTAAGGAAGGGCATGCGTGCACAAAATGCAACGATGCACAACAAAGAGATTCAAGGCATGTTTGGGGGTGGCCCAGGAGATGAGTTGGCAAAATCATGAGTTAAGTGCCGGTGATGAGATGACCAAAGAAACACTTCTGAACAGGCAGGATCTGCAAGGTCTGTAAACATTTTTTATTGAATCCTCATTTCTATAAGACTGAACAGTCCATGTGGTTAGAAAAAAATTATAATTTCTTATTATTACTGCATGTTACGTGTAATTTGGTACAGGTTATGATGAAGAAAAACAAATTTTCCTTTTTGCGGCAGGGGCAGTGATGTGTTGTGTACAATAAGCAGAAATTGTAGTAAACAATAAAATAACAGCATTGACTTTTTTGTTTCAGGGGAATTAATGGATTCTGGGAAATACTACTCCACCTCCAAAGATCACCATCATCCGTTCATACAGTTTCAGAGTTATCCATCCAGGATAGTGCTGTCATTTAGATGCCATATTCTTCTCAGACACCCATCAGCACATATCACATCACCCAAAAGGAAGAAAAACCTTTACCTCCTGGTAACCACCATAGATTAGGATTTGTGATAGAACTAGCAGATTCAGAAAAAAAGAGTTTAGGATTGATGAAAACATTGCCCAGTTGTATTTATGCAAACAACTCTTCTTCCGTTCTCTGATGTACTTGAGAACCCACATTTAACTAGTAATATGGTTCAGTCCTGAGACAGGATACGAGTCCACCCATGCAGAGCTGTATGTTGCAGGGAAAACTGGGATCAAGTGGTATGACGAGAATTGGAGCAATGTGCAACTGCTCTGGAGGTAAATTGTTAACCTAAGTATTGAAGGGTGGATAAGGTCTCAATGTACCTATTGATGTGCCTGATATAAACACAGAAGAAGGTAAAGTACTTCTATACACAAACAACTGATAGTGCAGGAAAAGGTACATTACAGCAGAATTTACTTGTACAAGAAGTGGGCGCTGTAAAAGCTATATCGACAGATGTGAACGAAATTCAATTGTCTAGTGCTGTTTGGTCATCTTAGACATGTCTGCAAAGACGTTATCCAAGATGAGAAGAGATTTAGAGGAGCAGAGGAGGGAATACAAGCCTGCTAACAACATATGGTTGCCAGTATCTCTTTGCTGCAACCTCTTAGCCAAAGACTTAAGGTGTTTCCAGGAAATAATAGGCTAATGTTGTTGAAATTTGCTATAATTCTGTCCGTATTTCAACACTAATTTTGCTGAAGAAAGCATCTGAAAAAGGATGGGTGGGAACAAGCTAATGCTCCATACAAGATGTTGTAGATGGAATCTTGTGGTGGGACTGTTTTGAGCAGTAGTATATCAAAAAAATGGCCTATTCTGATGACAACTTTGTGAAGAAAATCAGAGAAGATAAAATGATGGACTGTTCACGGCCAACAACTCCTAACATAGGGCTTACAGAGAAATGTTGAAATATGCTGAGCGTCCTGAAACCCATCTCTCAGAAGCTTTAAAACAAAATACAGAAAAATAGCTGTTTTATTGTAGAGGTATGCTGTTGAAATTTGGAAGGGAACTGATAGTATGTGAACACTTAAAAAAGACAGAACTACCATGGACAGAATTAAATTACAAGCAGTAGAACTAAAGAAAATGGGACAAGCACTGGACTCCAGGCTCATTTTTGGCAATCATTGTCAATATCCAAGTATCTGGGTCAAAAGACCTAAGTGGCTGAGGAGGAGGGAGAGGGTAGCTATGACATGGGTATCCAGGCAATTCATTCCATCTTTAATGCCAACTATAATAAATCTTCAGAGCTAAGGGGGAACCATTCAAGAAATATATGTTTTGCTGAAGATATTTTAAGGCAAGGTCACACCAGTAAACTGGTGGAAGTCGACTTATGCTTGCTTGGAATTTAGAGACTGTTCAAAGTAATGATTTCCACTTTTAAACAGCAGTCTTATTAAACAAACAGTCCCATCACGCCTCTGCTGCAAGGCGTTGAAAGAATATTCTCTTCTTTTGGATTCTCATTCATTCTAAATTGAGAAATCGGTTGGGACCCATAAAGCAGGAGAGCTTGTTTTTTCTTTATCCTCAGATTATGAATAGGAACAAAGAAGAAGATGATGATTAAGATGACGACCAAGATGAGCTACAGAGGACCCAAGTAGGGACAGTAGGTATTTAAGTTTTTAAATGTGTCGGCTAGGGCTGACAGTTCTAAGTTTCTTAAAATATATACTATATATTTTTGTTTTAGACAAAATTAGTAACAAAACATGGATGTTTGTTTAAGCAGAAATAACTTATGCTGTAATGTTATTGGTTTTACAAGTTGGAATATTAGAGGGGATATCTGATTTTATATTTGTTTTAATGTCTCTAGAGGATTATTTTTCTCCTGTTTCCTAAGTACAACAGAACAGTTGTGTCCAAATATGAATGATTAACCTCATTAAACTGGGGAGAAAAAAGTAATATAAAAAAGTGATTCTAAAAATCTTCATCTACTTGCATGTTAAAATAGCAAGAACTAGTTTAGGTAGAAACTTTGATTTAAATCACTGATTTAAATCAAGCCTTACTGACTAGTGATTTAAATCGTGATTTAAATCAGTTAGATTTAAATCAAATCCACCCTGCTTTGCTCACACCTGCCTTTTCAGATTTGCCCATAAATTTTCAATAGGATTGAGATCAGAGCTTTGTGATGGCCACTCCAAAACACTGACTTGGTTATCCTTAAGCCACTTAGTAACCAGTTTGGCAGTATGCGTCAGCTCATTGTTCATTTTGAAGACACATTTTAGCCCAAGCTTTAACTTCCTGGCTGATGTCTTGAGATGTTGCCTCAGTATTGCGACATAATCTTCTTTACTCGTGATGCTATGTATTTTGTGAAGTGCACCAGTCCCTCCTACAGCAAAACAACCCCACAACATGATGCGGTCACCCCCATGTTTCACCGTTGGGATGGTGCTCTTAGGCTTCCACGCTTCTCCCTTTCTCCTCCAAATATAACGATGGTCATTACGGCCAACAGTTCATTTGTAGTTTCATCAGACTACAGGCCATGTCTCCAAAAATGTAGGTCTTTGTTCCTGTCAAGGCTGTGGAGTCGGCAAGCCAAAGCCCCGACTCCTCAATTTCCCAAACCTCCGACTTCCGACTCCCTCATACATGGTGCATGTTTAAGTGATAACTTTACTGTAGTAAAGTGGTAACATCAGGCTGTTTATCACCTTATGATACAATAATCAAGCTATTTAGGTAGAACAGACACTGACAAGCAAAAGGGTAACAATGTTTTGATCTTTTGAACACTTGTGGGTAGAGTTGAAGAAAAAGCTGTATTTGTATCCAAGTCCAGTCTGCACCAACATTGGGAATGTGTAGAAGAGACCTGGGATCAGATTTTAGTCAAGACATGCTTGAATCTGATTCAGAGCCCAGAAGGATTCAGGCAGTATTGAAAACCAAAAGGTGGAATTACAAAATAATAACAAAATAATAAAAAATAACATTTTGATTTTTAGGAGCAAAACAGTAACAATGCAGTTACAGGAAAGAATCTGCAGAACTAAGCAGATGCTAAATACTTGCAAGTCAAATTTATGTATAAGATAGGTAAGATGACTGTATATAAAATTACAGTAGCCTCATGTACAAAGCTGTCGTTGGATGGAGAGATATGGAGCCTGAAAGGCACAAGTTCAAAACATTGTTAACCTTTTGCTTGTCAGTGTAAAATATATTTATTGGATATGACTTTAGAAAACAACTGCAGGAACATTCGTGGAGTCTCTGAATTTGTTTTAAGAAATAGCATTGCCTCCATCAGATCCTGCATACATGACCTCACATCTGATCTCATTATTTCCAGGCTAGAGAACAGCCTCTCTACACCAACTTGTGTTGGGGGCAAAGCGGTGACCACAGGGGCAACATCTCTAACAATGTCAGGGTATAAAGGAATTGCCTCAGCCACAGTCTGTTTTGATGAATGGTTGAACTCCTCTACTTCTTTGAAAGCAGGTGAAAAATTTTGCTGAAATCTGTTTGCTTTGCCTGCTCCATGTCATCACTTACACTTCTCATGTGATAAGACTGAAGAAAGGGGAGCAGTAGCACTGGCCGGACCCAATTCCTCGTGCTCTTTGCACTGCATCGAACTAACTGGACTAACTCAGTATATACTTTGGGAGTCGGAGTCGGTCCCTTTTATGACGACTCGGACTCCTGCAAAATAGGCACCGACTGACTCCACGACTCTGGTTCCTGTGTGCATTTGCAAACATTACTCTGCCTTTTATAGGTTTCTTTTTGAGTGATGGCTTCTTCCTGGCAGAGTAGCCTTTCATCCTATGTTGATACAGTACTAGTTTCACGGTGGATAATGACACAATCTTACCAGCTTCCGCCAGCATCTTCACAAGGTTTTTTGCTTTTGTTCTTGGGTTGATGTGCACGTCAGACAAAAGCATGTTAATTTCTGAGACATAGAACCCGTCTCCTTCCTGAGCGGTATAATGGCTGGACATTCCTATCTTATTTGCACTTGCGTATAATTGTTTGTACAGATGAACAAGGCACCTTCAGGTATCTGGAAATTGCGCCCAAGAATGATCCAGACTTGTGCAAGTCCACAGTTCTCTTCCTGATATCTTGGCTGATTTCTTTAGACTTTCCCATGATGTTACACACAGAAGCAGTGTATTTCCGGTGTGCAATAAAATACATTCACAGGCGTGTCTCTAATTAACGCAGATGTTGCCAATAAGAAACTTCCAAAGACATGACATCATCATATGGGCTGTCCCAAATTGTCAAAAGGCATAGTAATTTTAGTGTATGTAAACTTTTGAAAGTAATAAAAATGTCTTAAAAATTCTCGCTCTCTCCTTATTCTGGTATTTGGTAAATAAAAACAATTTTGGTAATCCTAATTGATCTAAAACGGGTAAGGTTCATTCTGATTTCATGTGAAATAATGAGGAAAAATATGCATATGTGTCTTTTTATATAGTGTATGTAAACTTCTGGTTTCGACTGTGTATATATTGTAAGAAGGCACAGGGAACTGTGGTGGACGGGAGATATGCATCACTAAGGACCTTGGCATCGGTAAAGTGAAAACCAGTTATTGCTGGTGTCAGCGGTGGTAGGTCACCGACATGTTTGTATTTTAGTATGGCTGCAATGCAACTAGTCCGTGTCAGGCTTTCACGGGAGCAATCAAAGAGCTGGGTGGGATGACTGCTTCTACATCTCTAGGTCCAGGCCAGGCTTTGGGTGACCTACGTAAGCCTGGAGGGTCAGGTGAGTTGGCGGTGTGGTCCAAAAGTGAGTTTGTCTGTGGTAAGAAAGTAGGACAGCTGCAAAGGTCATGAAAAGCAGTCTATATTCCCTGTTTCTGCTAGGGAAAAAACCCAAGAAACTTCTTTGAACAAGATACTGTGTTGGACACGGACTGTGTAGGGGTATGTTCACACAGCATTTTTTTTTTTTTTAAATGCGTGTTTGGATCTGCGTTTCAGACCCAAACACTCATCTAACAATGTGTTACATTAGTTTCAATGTAAAACATGCATCCGCATTCAAACTTCTTTCGGATCCGATCAAAGAATTAACATGCCAATTCTTGATCTGTATTATGCAGCAGACACCCTTTTTAAAACTATAAGGTGCGTTTCAGCAGCACAGAAAACGCATCCAAACACGCACCACACTTTGGGTTGTGTGTTTGGATGCATTTGACACAGTTTTTCAATGCGTTTTGGGAGAGCGTAGAGTGTTATCAGCAAATTGCAACAGAGATACAGAGAGATTGGAAGAGTCACAGAAAGGCAAAGAAGTGGACGTCCTTTGGCTACATCACACACTGATTAACACTTCATAGTAAACAATGCCTCGCGGAACTGGATGATGAATGCCACACAACTCCAAGCACGTTTAAGGGAGGGGAGTGGCAACCAAGTGTTACGTCAGACCATTCGTAACCATTTACATCAGTGTGGTCTATATGCTAGACAACCAGCAAGGGCACCTGACCTGGCTGATTCATAGCTTTCTTTTTGCTGCTCCAGCATCGTAGGTGGTCATCATTTTTGCTCAGAGTGAACCAGCTTTCATTACTGAACAGCACTGAGGACCACTGGTCCCTGTTTCATCATAGGTGCTCCCTGGCCCACACAAGATAATGATGCCTGTGCCTGTTGGTGTGGTCAGGTCATCCAGCACGCAGACCACGCTGATATAAACGGTTATGAATGGTCTGATGGGACACTTGGTTGCCTCTCATCCACCTAAAATGTGCTTGGAGTTCTGTGAGCCTCTGGGTGCTTCAGGCCACGGGCTTTATCCTCTACTGCCCCTAATAATTATATTCTCACTCTGCTACAGACCTGGGCATAGTACAGCCTGCGGGTCACATGCGGCCCACTATCTAAACCATATTAATAGTAGCGCTGAAGATCCGCCGTGGCCGGGGAGCGCTGCAAAGGCTGTGCGGCCGAGGAGCTGTTGGACGAGTGTCCTAGCGCTGGTGGCGTGATCATGTCACGCCGCCAGTGTTGGGTAAGAGGAAGGCGCTCAGCCGGGGAAGACAAGTACTATTATTTTTATTGCTGGTTTAAATATCTGCCCGCATGGGGCCTATATATACACCTGCGTAACTGAAGGTACCTATAGAGCTACCTAACTGAGAAGGGGACCTATAGAGCTTCCTATCTGAGGAGAGGACCTATAGAGCTACCCAACGAAAGGGACTTATATACCTACCTATAAGTAAGGAGCTGCTGAAAAAGTGAAATTTCTAAGATGTGTATGTGGTAAATTACATAGTTAGTACGGTTGAAAAAAGACACGTGTCCATCAAGTTCAACCAAGGGTGGGGAAGGGAGAGAGACAAGGACTTTAAGCCCAGCCTAACCCCAGTCAATACCCCGAAACCCACAAAGCAAGAACCAATCTGCCCCAGCGGAGACCCATCCCCGACCCCAGAGCCTCCACCAGCCAGGATCCAGAATTTTACATAGCTACGTACACATTAATATTCTTTAGTTTCAGATAGGTATCTAAGCCTTTCTTGAAACTCTCTACAGTTCCTGCTGTGTCCAGCTCCTCAGGCAGGCTATTCCACAGATTCACAGTGAAGAACGCCCTTTTCCTCTGGAGATTGAATCCTTTTTTCTCTAGTCGAAGGGAATATCCCCTTGTCTTTTCAGGGGGCTTCCCTTGAAATAATTTTTTCCCATACTTTTTGTAGGGACCATTTATATAGATTAATCATGTCCCCCCGAAGCTGTCTTTTCTCAAGACTAAATCAGTTAAATTCTACTAACCTTTCCTCATAACTAAGATGCTCCATTCCCCTTATAATTTTGGTTGCTCGTCTTTGTACTCTCTCTAGCTCCATTACATCTCTTCTATAAACTGGGCCCAGAACTGATGAGAAGTCATCATAGAGGTCTGGGCCGAAAGGAAAAAACAAGGGGAAGACAACCACTTCTTCCTGCGCTGGTACCTGGTCCAGGGCCAGTGACACTGGAGCTCTGTTGGTATCCGTGGAATTTACGTTAACTACGCTATAGGCAAGATCTCCTGGTCGCCCCAGACATCCATCTCCCAGGAACAAGTGAGGGGAACACACCATTCACATATTACATTGTAGTCAGGTGAGGGGGGGCACAGTTTGCTTTAACTCTTTACTTTCCTGTCTGGTTTGAGTCCTGCAGAACTTTCTGTCCAATGTTTTACATTTACAGAAAGTTTTGCAGGATGTAAGGTTTACTCTACTGAAGGGCTACCTACGCTACTTGTGACCAGAGGCAAGATTTAATAGGTATACAGTATAGGTATTGGGTAGAACTAAGTTAAATATATTAGTCTAGTCCTCTAAAACCATTCCAATTTCTCATATGGCCCCATGAAAAAAATTGCCCACACCTGCTCTACTACCACATCTGTATGACTAAGGTCATTAAGCGACCGAAACGTCACATCAATTCATGATCGCCAGACCTTCCAGGATCCTTTACCAAACAATAACCAATACTTGAGTTGTATGGACTGTATACTTGTACACCATAACTGAGTGCTGTGCATGGTATGTGTTTGTATTGGGTTTATTTTTTTTTTCTTGCCATGTTATAGGTTCAGCATCACCATTGTTTTCCTATGATAGAGCAGAACAATGTGGACAGATTTGAGCAAACCCATCCTTATTCAAAGAATTTAGGCAAAACTGTTTAGTTACTCAAATACAGTTTTACAATTTTAATATTTAGAGCAAGCGTGCACAACTTAACAGGATGTAGGGGCTAAAAACGACTGTCCAAGAAGGGCACAGGAATGTCCCAAAATCGGTATTACTGCCCATTTTGGGGTGGAGTTAACATACGCTAGACCCAGAAGTTCTTTGGCAGGCCTTGCATTGTGCAGGCCTGATTTAAATCTGTGTATTTATTGTCTTTGTCTGTGGTGCTACAGGCAAGTCAGAAATCATTTTATCAATGAAATACAGTTACAACAGATTAGTCCTGATCTCCCAAGGTGTCTTTACACCATCACTGTGCATCCTGACTGCAGCAAACCCTGTGGGAAAACAGTTCATTGTAGGAAAAAGCATAAAATGCTCCCTGTTCCCCACCACAAAGTCGTCTCTATGGGAGACAGATGCCAGCATAGACATCTGTGATTTGGACATATTTGACTTAACCTTTTAACACAAAGAAACAAAAATTTACTCTTCATTTTTTTTTCCTCCTTTCCTTCCAAAAGCCATAACGTTTTTATTTTTCCACCTACATAGACATGAGGGCTTTTTTTTTTTTTTTTGCGGGACAAGATGTCATTTCCAGTGGTGTTATCCATATTACTATAGAATATACTGGGGAGCGGCAAAAAAATTTTATTTGTGGGATTATTTTAAAAAAAAAAAAAAAAAAATGTACTTGCGCCATATTTGCGGGAGTTTTGTTTTTGCGGCATTCAATGTTCAATAAAAATGATGTTTTATCTGTTTCCTACAGGTTGATACGCATCCGACAATACCAAACATGTAGGGTTTCCGTTATGTTTTGGTTGCGTAAAAAAATTCCCAAAATATTTTATATTTGAAATTTGCGCCGTGGCGCCATTTTGTGCGACCAATAACTTTTTTGTACTAACACCTATGGACGTCAGTAGGGTGGCATTTTTTGCGGGCTGAAGTGTACTTTTTAGTGCTACCAGTTTGGAATGCATGCAACTTTTTTGATCACTTTATTCCAATTTTTATAGGACATGAAATGACCAAAAAAACGCAATTTTGGCTTTTGGAATTTTTTTTCTTCTACAATGTTCAGTGTACGGGATAAATTGTTATATTTTTTATAGATCTGACTTTTTCAAACGCGGCGATACCAAATATGTGTAACTTTTTAATTATTTTATTGTTTTTATTTGTAAAATGGTGAAAGGGGGTGATTTGAACTTAATACTTTTTTTTTTTTTTTTTTTTTTACACACTTTAAAATTTTATAATTTTTTTTTTTTTAATTTAACATTGAATCCCCCTATGGAGCTTCACCACTAGGGGGCGCGATCGTTAATACAGCCTAATGCATTGCATAGACAATGCATTAGGCTGTACCAAGATGGTGTTTTCCCCACTTCCTGTTTCGGGCCGGAAGTGGGGCAAATGAGAACATGACAGCGTTGGGAGCCTTCACAAGGCTCCCAGTTACCATGTTAACCCAGCAGGGACTCAGCGATCTCATCAGTGAAGTCGCAATCGGACTGAAGAACGGTGAGCAGCACCGTTTTTCATTCATTTAGACGCCATCATTGCCTCGGCGTCTAAAGAGTTAAACAGCGCAAGCGGGCGGCGCCGGGTGTTAGCTGCAATTAGCCACATACACCCGGCGGCTGTGTAACAGGGTCAGGCTGCGATCCTGTTACACATCTCCTTAACACCACCATGACGTACCCATACATCAGGGTGGGTTAATGTAAACAGCTACTTACCTTCATTCAGCGTGAAATTGGCGGTTTTTCTTGCATATCTTGATGCATAAAATGTGTTTTAAGCAGCGAAATATGCATCAAAAACATCTAAATTGTCTTTTTTGTGTGTGGGTTCAAGCACCATCAGGGCACATAGTGGGGATTTTTTACACATTGCGGCAGGTAGAAACAGGTTTGTGCATGTGAATACACACGGAAACCTTGTCAGGAACCATGACTTTGTGAAATACACAGCAGAAATCCAAGGTAGTCTCTGGACTTTCTGCCATTTATTATGTAAAAGATATGCCCTGTAAACCCAGCCTTAAACTTGAAAGGTTATCTTCCGACAAGAGGACGTAAACAACTGGAGCAATGTCCAAAGACAATAACATGCATTACAATCTACGTATCAAGAACATGATCGGCTGAAAAGCAGGCTGATAGAGCCAGCCTGGAGATGTTTTGATCATGCTATAGTGGCCTTGGCAGTCACGTGTCGCACTTACTGGTGGTGATGCCAATAAGTGTGGCAAGTGATAACTGGGGCCACTGATTGGCTTCTACGGCAAATTGACCAAACTTTTTTTTTTTTTTTTCCCTCTAAAAACATAAGGCATTTAATTTCGGAAAAGTTTTAAACTTTCAAGGTGTAAATTCAATTTTATAAAATACAGGAACCTGCAAAAAATTTTTAAGGGGGAAAATTACTTTTCCCCTTTTTTGCTTTTTTTTTTTTTTACACGTTCAATGTTCGTATAAAAAACGGTTCCTGATTCCAAGATTGATTTAACCCCGCAAAACCAAATATTACGGTTATATCTTGTTTTAGTACCGTAAAAAACACCCCCAAAAAACCCACTCTAAATTTTCGCCAAAAACTTTTTTTGGGGTTTTCACTTGAGTGATTTAGTGAGGTGGGGAAATTTTGCGGGCTGATGTCTACTTTGATTGGCACCATTTTTATACGTGAACTTTCTGTCATTTTTCTTCAATTTTGGGGTTGAAATGATCAAAAATCCAAATTTTTTGCAAAAATAAAATTTTTTTTTTATTACGGGTTTGAGCTACATGACAATGTGTTATATTTTAATAGTTTGGATTGTTTTCGGTGATAATTATATGTAACTTTTCATTTCATTTTTTTTATTTGTAAAATGGCAAAAAGGGGGATTTGAACTTTTAACATTTTTTCTATAAGGGAAGGGGGGCGAGCGCCATTTGTCCCATTTGCCTAGGGCACCAAAATGTCTTGTCCTGGCCCTGCGTGTTGGATCCATGTTTCAGACCCAAACACGCATCTAACAATGTGCAGTGTGATTTTACATTGCTTTCGATGCAAAATCCGCATTGGCTTTCAGGCGAGTGATCACCGATGCGTGTCTCATTGCGTCTTTCGGATCAGTTCAAAGAACTGTCATGTGAATTCTTGATTATAGGGTGTGTTTCTGCTGCAGCCAAACACACACCTGCGTGTTGGATTACATTTACATAGCACTTTTGGATACGTTTTTCTGATCCAACAAACCATGTGAACATACCCCAAGAGAAGGATTTAAACAGTAAGGCTATGTCTCCACTGCACCAAACAAAAAAAACGGCCCAAAAGTGGCCGTTTTTTTTCCGACACAGGACCGTATTTTTTTTATCACGCTTTATGCAAAAAAACTGTCGCTTCTCGTTTTTTTGGGCGTTGCCGATACAATTGTATTGTATGAAAAGACGGGAAGAAAACTAAAAGTGCCGGCGTATTATACAACATGTTGTATAATACGCGGGCGCCAGAAGACGAGCAGAGAAAAGACGAGCTGTGGAGACTGCAGCTCGTCTTTTCTATTGGCGTCTATGGGGCTGCACGAACGATGGTATCTTCGACGCTTTTAAAAAACTAAAGGTGCCGAAAATACAATCGTATTCATGTGCAGTGGAGACATAGCCTAAGGCAGAAGGCTACAGAGCTCTTGTTTATCATTAACATAGATAAACAAGTTCCTGTGCTGGAGATTACACACAGCAGAGAGTAATAGCCCCGGCTGGAGCAATGACAGCAGAGAGAGGTGGTCGCCTACAAAATCTTGAGTACACAAGCAGGAGAGAAGATCTAGCATTGAAAGGAAGCAAAATCAGAAAAGCAATGTATTTGGTAATTGTATTTATTTACATTTGTCAACATGTTTAAAGCTGATCACTGTGGTAAAAGTTTTAATTTCTGTTAGAACATTTGTGATTCCCATAGAAATCATAGAGCAGCTTCTCCAATTTCTCCGCTGCTCCTTAGTTCAATAATTGTCTATCACCCTCAGTGATGTCACATCGGAGGTCATGTGAAGTGTCCAATACCAACACCTTACAGTGGGGAAAAAGGTACCAAGTCAGCAACCAAATGTGCAAGTTCTCCCACTTAAAAAGATAAGAGAGGCCTGTAATTGACATCATAGGTAGACCTCAACTATGAGAGACAAAATGAGAAAACAAATCCAGAAAATCACATTGTCTGATTTGGAAATAATTTACTTGCAAATTATGGTGGAAAATAAGTATTTGGTTACCTACAAACAAGCAAGATTTCTGGCTCTCACAGACCTGTAACCAGGGCTGTGGAGTCGGAAGCTATTTTGCAGGAGTCGGAGTCGTCAAAAAATGGACCGACTCCCAAAATATATAATAAGTTGGTCCAGTTACTTCAATGCAGTGCAAAGAGCAAGAGGAATTGGGTCCAGCCAGTGCTACTGCTCCCATATCTTCAGCCTCATCACATGAGGAGTGTAACTGATGACATGGAGCAGGCAAAGCGCTGCCCCAGGGGAAAAGATTCCGCTTCCAGGGCAACAGATTTCAGCAAAATTTTTCACCTGTTTTCAAAGAAGTAGAAGAGTTCAACCATTCATCTAAACTGACTGTGGCTGAGGCAATTCCTTTATACCCCGACATTGTTAGAGATGTTGCCCCTGTGGTCACCGCTTTGCCCCCAACCCAAGTTAGTGTAGAGAGGCCATTCTCTAGCCTGGAAATAATGAGATCAGAAATGAGGTCGTCTATGCAGGATCTGATGGAGGCAATATTATTTCTCAGAACAAATTCAGAGACTCCACAAATGTTCCTGCAGTGTTTTGCATTTTTACAATTTTTTTTGTGTTCTAATGTCATGTCCAATAAATATATTTTACACTGACAAGCAAAATGGTAACAATGGTTTGAACTTGTGACTTTCAGGCTCCATATCTCTCCATTCAATATAGCTTTGTACATGAGGCTGCTGTAATTTTATATACAGTCATCTTACCTATCTTATACATGAATTTGACTTGCAGGTATTTAGCATCTGCTTACCGTATATACTCGAGTATAAGCCGAGTTTCTCAGCCCAAAAAATGAGCTGAAAAACTCTACCTCGGCTTATATTCGAGTCACTGTCGGCGCGCGGGCGCTGCGATGGCCCGAGTGCAGACAGGGACGCTTCAGTTATATGCGACTCCTCAGGGAGCACATATAACTGAAGGCCGAGTGAGCGCACAGTGTCCGGGCGCTGCGCTGGCCCGGGCACTGTCCGCGATCCCTTCACCTATATGCGACTCCTCCGGAGTGCATATAGGTGAAGGGATACCACTGCGGGACACAGAGCGAGCGCTCCGTGCGCCGCAGTGGTCTCCGGGAGGCCGCAAGCAGACTCACGGCCGTCCGGAGTTTCCGGCACAGGCAGCGTGTGTCATCATGCTGCGTGCGCGGCCTGATGACATCACCCGCCTGTGCCGAGAAGATGCAGGACAGCGCGCAGGACGCCGGACAGCGAGGGAGACGGAGCAGCGGGGAGCCAGGTAAGTGATTTTTTTTATTTTTTTTAAACTGCCTACAGCCGGCCCTATACCTGCCTACAGCCGGCCCTATACCTGCCTATGGGGCCATATACCTGCCTATTACCTGCGTATGGGGCCAAATACGTGCCATTTGGGACATATACCTGCCTATACCTGCATGTAGGGCCATATATCCGCCTATAATTGCCTATGGGGGACATTAAACTGCCTATGTAATTTTATTGGTATCCATTTTTATTTTTAAAATTTACCAGTAGCCACTGCATTTTCTACCCTAGGCTTATACTCGAGTCAATAAGTTTTCCCGTTTTTTGGGGCAAAAGTAGGTGCCTCGGCTTATATTCGGCTTATACTCGAGTATATACGGTAGTTATAGTTTTGCTCCTAAAAATCAAAATGTTAATTTCTATTATTTTGTTAGTATTTGGGAAATCTGCCTTTGGTTTTCAATACTGCCTGAATCCTTCTGGGCTCTGAATCAGATTCAAGCACATCTTGACCAAAATCTGATCCTAGGTCTCTTCTCCACATGACTGGACTTGGATACAAATTCAGCTTTTTCTTCAACTCTACTCACAAGTGTTTAAAAGATCAAAACATTGTTACCCTTTTGCCTGTCAGTGTCTGTTCTACCTAAATAGCTTTATTATTGTATCATAAGGTGATAAACAGCCTGATGTTACCATTTTACTACAGTAAAGTTATTACTTAAACATGCGCCAGGTATGAGGGAGTCGGAGTCAGGAGTCGGAGTCAGGAGTCGGAGTCAGGAGTCGGAGTCAGGAGTCGGAGTCAGGAGTCGGAGTCAGGAGTCGGAGTCAGGAGTCGGAGTCAGGAGTCGGAGTCAGGAGTCGGAGTCAGGAGTCGGAGGTTTGGGAAATTGAGGAGTCGGAGTCGGGGCTTCGGCTTGCCGACTCCACAGCCCTGCCTGTAACTTCTTCTTTAAGAGGCTCCTCTGTCCTCCACTCATTACCTGTAGTAATGGCACCTGTTTGAACTTGTTATCAATATAAAAGACACCTGTCCACAACCTGAAACAGTCACGCTCCAAACTCCACTATGGTGAAGACCAAAGAGCTGTCAAAGGACACCAGAAACAAAATTGTAGCCGTGCACCAGGCTGGGAAGACTGAATCTGCAATAGGCAAGCAGCTTGGTGTGAAGAAATCAACTGTGGGAGCAATAATTAGTAATGGAAGACATACAAGACCATTGATAATCTCCTCGATCTGGGGCTCCACGCAAGATCTCACCCTGTGGGGTCAAAATGATCACAAGAACGGTGAGCAAAAAATCCCAGAACCACACGGGGGGACCTAGTGAATGATCTGCAGAGCTGGGACCAATGTAACAAAGGCTGCCATCAGTAACACACTACGCCGCCAGGGACTCAGATCCTGCAGTGCCAGACGTGTCCCCCTGCTTAAGCCAATACATGTCCAGGCCCGTCTGAAGTTTGCTAGAGAGCATTTGGGTGATCCAGAAGAGTATTGGGAGAATGTCATATGGTCAGATGAAACCAAAGTAGAACTGTTTGGTAGAAATACAACTCGTCGTGTTTGGAGGAGAGAGAATGCTGAGTTGCATCCAAAGAACACCATACCTACTGTGAATCATGGGGGTGGCAACATCATGCTTTGGGGCTGTTTTTCTGCAAAGGGACAAGGACGACTGATGCATGTACATGAAAGAATGAATGGGGCCATGTATTGTGAGATTTTGAGTGCAAACCTCTTTCCATCAGCAAGAGCATTGAAGATGAAACATGGCTGGGTCTTTCAGTATGACAATGATCCCAAGCACACCACCAGGGCAATGAAGGAGTGGCTTCGGAAGAAGCATTTCAAGGTCCTTGAGTGGCCAAGCCAGTCTCCAGATCTCAACCCCATAAAAAACCTTTGGAGGGAGTTGAAAGTCTGTATTGCCCAGCAACAGCCCCAAAATATCACTTCTCTAGAGATCTGCATGGAGGAATGGGCCAACATACCATCAACAATGTGTGCCAACCTTGTGAAGACTTAGGCTATGTTCACACGGCTTAATTGTGGGACGTGTTTCGCCTCGCAATTATGCCGTGTGTACAGGGGGCGGCAGCCCGCCGGCCACATAGACATGCATTATTCTCGGCGCGTATACGCCGTGAATAAATGACATGTCACTTTTCTCCCTGCTCGCCGTATTGTGCGAGCAAGGAGAGGAGACGTAATCCATAGTTCTCTATGAGAACTGTGGATTACCGTAATGACTGGGACGTATCTCAGCCCATAATTCGCGCAGCACGGCGAGAATTAAGGGTCTGAAATACATCCCAGAATAAGCCGTGTGAACATGGCCTTACAGAAAACGTTTGACCTCTGTCATTGCCAAAAAAGGATATATAACAAAGTATTGAGATGAACTATTGTTATTGATCAAATACTTATTTTCCACCAGACAATGTGATTTCTGGATTTTTCTCATTTTGTGTCTCATAGTTGAGGTCTACCTATGATGTCAATTACAGGTCTCTTATCTCTTTAAGTGGGAGAACTTGCACAATTGGTGGCTGACTAAATACTTTTTTCCCCACTCTATATGAAAAGACAGGTTACAAAGCAGAGTGCAAATAGCTTGAAAGAGTCCGACCCCAAGACTCTTAGGCTATATCTATACTGCATAGTTTTACGATCGTATTTTTGGTGCTTTTAGGATTTTAAAAGCACTGATAATACGATTGTTCAGGCAGCCACCTAGACTACAACAGAAAAAAACGATCTGTAGTCTCCACAGGTCCTTTTTTCTGCAATCATCTTTCGGTGCCGGCATATTATATAACATGTTGTATAATACATCAGCGCTTTTAGTTTTTTGCCATCTTCCCATACAATGAATTGTATGGGCGAAGTCAAAAAAATGAGAAGTGACTGTGGTTTTTGTGCAAAATGTGACAAAAAACGCGGGCGTGCATCGGGGAAAAAAAACGGTCAATTTTGGCTGTTTTTTGTCCGATGCAGTGTAGACCTAGCTTTACAAGCAAAAAGTACAAAACACATGGAGGAAGCAGCGCCACTTGAAAATGGCCCTATGGAAGGGCTGAAACGTAGCTTCTCTTATGGACATGGGTGAATAGATGCTGCCTCCATTTGTTTTGTATATGGGGGAAAATGCTTTGTTTTTTGCATCATGTTTGAGCGGCTCACTTACATGGGGTTCTTTTCTCCTTTTATTTATTTGCAGGGAGAATCTTTCTCCCTGTGAATACAAAAATCACATGTCGTCACAACGCAATAAAGCTTTAACGAAACACATCCCACTGTAAGCACAAGGTGCAGCTCTACCCAGCGACCACCCCCTTGACTCTCTCATCCACGCACTAAATTCATTCAGGCCCCGCCCCCCAAACCTCGAGTCAGCAAAAAATTTACAAAATCCCTTCTGATAGCCCTTCGGATAGGTAACGCAAATGTCGCGGGGCTACCGGGAAAGGGTTTCTGTGCCTTTGCTCAAAAGCAGCAAAGCAGCGAATACAATCCCTACCACACAGGATTGTTCTTACCGGTGTAAAGTTGTACTGGTTGTGTAAATGAAGGAGTCTGGATCGGGTTTCTGTTTTAAATGGCGTCTCCTGCCCGCAGGTAGGGAGCGGGCAGTCGGGGGTTTCAGGGAAGTTATTACAGTAATCCGTGTGTAGGCAGGAGAGGGGGGAGGGGTCAGCCCCGACCTCGGGGCCAATAGGTTGACGCCAAGAAGCGACGACCAATGAGGAGCACCTCGGCTGTGGAATGATGAGTGATGACGCGCAGCACAGTGCCTGCTATTGTGTGAGGAGGAGGGAGTGCGGGCAATGGCGACCTGGCCAGTGCTGTGCTTCATAGTCGGGGCTGCTGAGGAGGCTGCACGCACGGCAGCTTGTGTGACACCAGTTAGAAATGTAGCCTTTAGCTAAGTACGAGACGCCAACCCTCAGTGTCCTTGTCCTCTCCGCCTTCATTTCTCTTTAGCGTTCAATAAAATGGCGTCTAGTACTAAACGACATCCACTGTACCTGGCCGTGTACACAAGGGGAATTCAGTCACCCCCAAAATTTTGGAAAAATCAGCTGCCCGTGCGAGGCCCGGCCGAGGGGAGTGCCAACTAGATTGGCTCCCTCGTAATGTTTACACGTAATCTCCATTGAGCCTTGAATGATGGTTCTCAGCTGCTGCAGAACCTCTTGAAGTGAGGGATTCTCGTCCATCATTCATACAACACATTCTTTTCTTCGTTTGTAGCAGCTGTGATGAATATTGGGCTGTTTTACAGTATGAGTACAGAACTGTACTACCCACTGCAGCTGCTGAAGAACCGCTTATTCCGAATGAGTAAGATGAGATGCCAGTCATTGGGTGACACAGGAGATGAAAGTTCCTGGAAGGACTGTAGATGCCATATTTACTACATCCATAAGGCTGTGTCTACACTGCACAGGATTACAGTGGGTTTGTCAGCGGATTCAGTATTTAGAATCTGAAAATCCGTGTTATAGTCTACACAACACAGAGTTTCTACTGTGGGGTTTCTAAACCGCTGGCCTATCTGCTGGTGGATTCTCTTACAGTCAATGTACTGGGCCGGCGAGAAATCCAAAAACTAACCACATTTTTTGCGCGCGGTACGGCAATGTTAAAATGCCAACGAATTTTGGATGGAATTTTAACATTTGCTGTATACACATAGCCTTATACATGCAACGTCCAGTGGCAGCACAAGTCTGCTATAAAAGAAGCTTTTCCATTTCGGACACTTAGCAAATCAGTAGGATATTGAGATTGGGCTCACGAAAGTCTCCATGCAGAACTGAGAGCTGGACGGGCAAGTGCGACACTCTCCATTCATTTCAGTTGGGTTCGGACTGCAGCCGAGCCGGTGTACTCAGCTTAAAGAAGTGACTTCCTGCAAATGGACGTATACCGTATATACGGCGAGTTTTTCAGCACAAAAAATGTGCTGAAAAATCCCCCCTCGGCTTATACTCGAGTCACTGTCGGCACTCGGGCGCCGGCAGGGACACTTCAGTTATATGCGACTCCTCAGGGAGCGCCTATAACTGAATGCCGAGTACAGCTGACAGTATCCGGGCGCTGCGGTGGCCCAGGCGCTGTCAGCTATCTCTTCCCTTGTATGCAACTCCTCCGGAGCGCATGCAGGAGAAGAGATACCACTGCGGAGCAGAGAGCGAGCGCTCCCTGCTCCGCAGTGGACTCCGGGCGGACGCAAACTCGCGGCTGTCCGGAGTTTCCGGCACAGGCAGCGTGTGTGGCCTGATGACATCACCCGCCTGCGCCGAGAAGACGGGAGAATGCGCGGGAGGCTGGACAGCGAGGAGGGGGAGCCAGGTAAGTGTTTTTTTGTTTGTTTTAAAACCCTGTCTATACCTGCCTATAGCCTGCCTAGGGGACCTATAACTGCCTATACCCTGCCTATAGCCTGCCTAGGGGACCTATACCTTCCTATAGCCTGCCTAGGGGACCTATATCTGCCTATAGCCTACCTAGGGGACCTATACCTGCCTATAGCCTGCCTAGGGGGACTTATACCTGCCTATAACGACCTATACCTGCCTAGGGAACCTATAGCCTGCCTAGGGGGACATTTACCTGCCTATAACCTGCCTAGTGGGACCTATACCTGTCTATAGCCTGCCTAGGGGGACCTATACCATGCCTATAGCCTGCCTAGAGGGACCTATACCATGCCTATAGCCTGCCTAGGGGGGACCTATACCATGCCTATAGCCTGCCTAGGGGGACCTATACCTGCCTATAACGACCTATACCTGCCTATAACCTGCCTAGGGGGACCTATACCTGCCTATAACGACCTATACCTGCCTATGGGGGCAATTACCTGCCTATGAGGACCTATATCTGCCTATAACGACCTATACCTGCCTATAACCTGCCTATGGGGACGTGTAGCTGCCTATAACCTGCCTATGGGGGACATATAGCTGCCTATAACCTGCCTATGAGGTACATTAAACTGCCTATACATGCCTATAACCTGCCTATGGAGGACATTAAATTTCCTATACCAGCCTATATCTGCCTATGGGGGACATTAAACTGCCTATACCAGCCTATATCTGCCTATGGGGGACATTAAACTGCTTATACCAGCCTATATCTGCCTATGGGGGACATTAAACTGCCTATGTAATTTTATTGGTATCTATTTTTATTTTTAAAATTCAGTAGCCGCTGCGTTTTCCACCCTAGGCTTATACTCGAGTCAGTAAGCTTTCCCGGTTTTTGTGGCAAAAGTAGGTGCCTCGGCTTATACCCGGGTCGGCTTATACTCGAGTATATAACCCCTTAGCTGCCGCGATCATGGCTGCTTGAATATTTTCATCGTTTTGATATCCAGCCAATAGCTCGATTGTGGGCGTCTATAAGGTCATACATCTATGTCCCCTGATGAACCTCTGGATACTATGGGGGGGAAACGTGTCGGGATTTCTATGGCTTGTGCATTGTCTCATTTGAAAAAGCGATAGGAGAGATAAGTATTAAAGGGGTTTTGCCACGAAGTAAAATTGACGTGGGAAGTTTGTAAATTAAATAATAAACATTTTCACCATTCATCATTATTAAATATTCTGCAACGTTTTTGTCTTAGCTGCTCCTTTAGTGATCCATTGTTTACAGCTCGTCTCCAGGGGATACGACCAGGGGTGAGAGCTCTTCACTCCTGGTCGCACATGCTCAGACATCACCTCTCCACTCAGGCAGCTACTGGGTGTTCGAACCCCAGGGGCTGTCACTCTACTCCTGTCCTCTGTACACCTTAGTAATTAGTCAAATAGTGCAAATAAATTAAAATAAGAAACCTCAATCAGGTTTGTGCATTGATAAAGAGAAAAAAAAATATCCTTAGGTTTGGTTCCTGCAGGGATTTGAACCGAGGACCCTTGTGCCTGGAGGCAAAAGTTTTACCTCTGAGCTATAATGTACTACACATAAATAGACATTTCTTTGACTACAGAGAGAAAAGGCCTGGTGATGTCATCCTGCTGGATCACATGATAGGCAATTCAAACAGATCACACACGCCCCCTTCTGAGCACACAGAGCCGAAGAGCTGGATGCAGGAGGAATGAAATGAGATCATGGCAAAACCCCTTTAAGTCTGGGTTTTGTTTGACTTTGATGATTAATGATAATGCTGTGATATTTAAATTTTATCTCTGTTTTGATATCTCTATAAGTTCTTCATATTTATTTGAATATATTTAGGGTGTGTATATTTTTTTGACAATTATGAGTGACCCTATCATACTAAATGAGAGGAAGGGCTAGAATAGGGTGAGTCTCGGGATATACGGGACCGCCCCTTTTGGGGCGAATACTCCGTCCCATATATCTAGGTGTTGGATTAGGGTCAGTATAGAGTATAAATTGATATGGTACATGGTTACCCTTTATTTATGAGGGACACAGACAAATTATTTAGAGTATAGGTGTCTTTGTTAAGTTTATGTATTATGTAGATTGTTTTTTAGTATAATAGAAATAAAAGTTAGATTTTAGAGTAAGGTCCTTAGTTCTTTTCCTGTGATTTTCAGTTTATTTGGGCTTGGTTCCTAACCACTGGGATATCAGTGGTAATCTGTGATAAGGTTTAAACTGCCGCGATCATGGCAACTAAGGGAAAGACGTGGGAGCCCCTCTGTCCTCAATTGCAGCAGCCGTGGCGCAATAGCGACTGCTGAGGGCTTCCCTGACTGCCCTGGGAGTATAACAAAGACTTCCAGACTGCCTGTGATGTCACACAGCCGGGCATTGTGATTGACAGTCACCATGGAGATCAGTACACAGCAACAATGCTGGGTACTGGTCTCTATTTTATCAGTGATCTGAAGATCACTGATTCAAGTCCCCTATGGGGGGAAAAAGTAAAGAAACAATAAAAAAGTGAACGAAAAGTAAAACAAATACAAACAATAACATAAAACCACGTATACCACCCTTTTCCCCCCCTTACAAACGCCAATCGCCACAAAAAAGGTCAAAAATAGATAAAGTAAGCACATTTGATATTGCCACGTGCGTCACGACCCATCCTTTAAATCTGTCATGTTATTTAGCCCACATCATGAAAGCCGTAACAAAACAGACACAGAATTGTGATCTTCATTCATCCTGCAGCACATAAAATGGAATAAAAAGTGATTAAAAAATCATATTAACAGTGGTACCAATAAAAATGTCAGTTCATGCAGCAAAAAAAAGCCTTTACATACAGGGGCTGGGGGAAGTCGCAAGCCAAACCCCCGACGCCTAAATTTTCCCCAATTTTTCCGATTTCCTTGAATTTTCCCCCCTACTTTGGCGCATGTTAAGGTTAATTTTTAAACTGTAGAAAATGGTAACATCAGGCTGTTTTTTTCACCTTATGATACAAAAATTTCAAGGAAATTTAGGTAGAAAAAGAAAACTGATGAGAAAAAGGGAAAAACAATGTTTTAAATTTTTTGAACACTTTTTTTGGGTGGATTTTGAAGAAAAAGCTTTTTTGGGTTTCCAAGTCCAGTAGCCCCAAATATTGGGAATGTTAAAGAGCCCCGGAAATCAGTTTTTTTGGTTTTAAAAAGTGCTTAATCTGATCCAACCCAAAAAGGTTTTCAGGCAGTATTGAAAACCCAAAAAGGGGGAAATTCACCAAATACTAAAAAAATAATACAAATAAAAAATTTTTAATTTTTGGGATCAAAAAAACATTTAAAACAATGCATTTACGGGAAAAGAATCTGCAGAACTAAGCAATGTTTAAATATTTTGGAAAATCAAATTTATTTTTATAAGATGGGGAAAAAATTTTGACTGTATAAAAAATTACAGTACCTCATGTACATACCCTGTAGGGGAAATGGTGAAAAATAGGGGTGCCTGAAATCACAAGTTTAAAAAACATTTTTTACCTTTTTTGCGTGTCAGTGAAAAATAATTTTTTTGGTTTATGATTTTTAGAAAAAACCAAAAAAATTTTGGTAAATATCAAAACACTGAAAAGGGCCCTTTTTGGGTTGGAGCCCTCTAAATAATTTTTGCCCCCTCCATCGGGCCCCCCACAATCTGTTTTAAAAATGTTTTGGGCCGGGCTGGGGAAAGGGCCCCCCTAAAATAATTTGGGGGGGGGGTTCAAAGCGGTGCCCCACAGGGGCAACATTTTTCTAAAAATGCAGGATAAAAAGGGAAAATTGTTTTGGGGCCACAGCAGTTTAGTTTGAATTTTTAAACCCTTTTCCCTCTTCTTTGAAAGCAGGGGGAAAGTTTTTGTCTAAAATCTGAAAATGCCGGGAGGGGAAAATTTTTTTTTCCCCGGGGGGCCCAGCGTTTTTGGCCTGCTCCAGGGCAAAATTTTTACATTTCCTCTGTAAAAGGGCCCTGAAGATAGGGAAAGCAGTAGGATTTGGCCCGGACCCAATTCCCGTTTGCTCTCGGGCCCCTTCCCTAAAACTAACTGGCCCAAATTTAATTAAAATTTTTTTTTGGGATGGGGAAATTTTGGTCCATTATTTTGAAAAACCCCGCCCTTCCGAAAAAATAGGCACCGATTTTGACTCCACACCCCCCTGTTTACATAGCTCTGTATATAAAAAAAAAAAAAAAATTTTGTGTTTACCCAAAAAGATAGTAAATGCATAAATATTTTTTTAACAAAAAAAAAAACCTTTTTTTTTTTTTTTTTAAATGTTTAAACATAAAAAAACTATAAAAATTTAAAGTATCACCAAATACAAACAAAAAAAAAATTTTGGAAATTTTTTTCGTTTATCCTGCGTAACAAAAAATTTTGGGGGAATAAAAAGAAAAATCAAAAACCCCCATATAAACCCCAAAAGGTGGACCACCCCGCAAAAAAAAAAAAAGGGCACCCGAAAAAAATTATTTTAAAAAAACCGCTCTGTATACAAAAAATAAAAAATTTTATACCCTAATAAAGACAGCAGTGCTAAATATTTTTTTTAAAAAACCAAAAAAAAAACCTTTTTTTTTTTTTTTTTTTTTTTTAAAAGCATTTCCGCAAAAAAAAACAAAAAAATTGGGGGGTAAAACCCCGCCATAACCCACCCCCAACCCCCAGAGAAAACCCCTAACTAGGCACAGATCCTGCACAGGAGCCCCGGGTTTAAAAAAAAAAAACGAAAAACCCAGGTTTTTCAGTTTTTTTCTTCACCCTCCCCCTCCAAAAAAAAATTTTTATAAAACTGAAAAAAACCCTTTGGTTCCCCCCAAAATCATACCAAAAAAACGGGCCCCGTGGAGTCGGCATCATATAGGGGTTTGGGGGAGAAAGACGACCGGGGGCTGAAATTCTGGACAGTTTGGGAGAGGGGAATTTTTGCAGAGGGGGGAACCGATAAGCAAGGATTTTCCCATTTACCCCCAAAAACGAAAAAAAATTAAGAGCAGAAATTTAAAAGGGTTTTGACCCGTTTCCCACATGAAAAGGGGGAAAACGGATTTTAGTTTATTTTTTTGATTTTGCGGGTTAAACAGGAGGGAAAGGGGTTTGGGATATAGGGGAAGAAGGTCAAATCAGAATCCAAAAAAACCCCCCCTGGGCCCTCGGGCCCCTGCCCAGGAGAAAATGGGGTCCCAAACATACAAAAACCCAGAAATAGCGGGGGGGGGTTTGGTTTTATTAAAGGGCGGAAAGGGGGACAAGAAGTCCCCTTTTAGTGAGGTTTTTTTTTAGATGGAGAGAGGAAAAGATGTCAGAGAAAAGCGGACAGACACCCACGGGTGTTTTGGTACAAGGCTGGAGTGAGTCACGGGATAAGGGGGTAAAATTTGATTTGTCATCCGCAAAAAAGAGGGTACTGGAAGCCCAAATCTACTGAGGGTTTTGCCCAAGGGGGCTGTGTAAAAAAGAAAAGAGGAAGGACCAAGAACTGTGCCTTTGGGGAAACCCCAAAACGGGAAAAGAGGAAGAGGAAGGGAAGGTCGAACCAAAAAACAACCCCCCCAAAAAGGAGCGGTCAAGAGGGTAGGACAAGGAACCCCAAGGGCGAGGGGCGGTGCCCCTGGAGACCCAAGGGTGCTGAGCATGCGGGAGGAGAAGTTGGGGATCCACAGTTGAAAAGGGGCTGCAGAAAGATCCAAGAAAAGGGCAACAATGATTATTTACCCCTAGTTTTTTTGTGTTAAAAGGGTATTTGAGTGACTTTAACTAAGGCATTTTTTCCGTGGAGTGTAGAGTGGGGAAAACCCTGTTTGGCAGCGGGCCCAAGAAGAGATTTTTAGCAAGAGATACGGTTTGGGGGCGAGAGTAGCCCCAAGCGTTCCAGGATTTTAAGAATGAAGGGCAGGTTAAGACTGGCGGGAAGTTATCACAAAAGGAAAGGGGCCCCCAGAGGGGGTTTTTTTTTAGAAAAGGGGGTTTTTTGAGGGCCCGTTTTTTAAAGGGAAGAGGAAAGATCCCAGGTGAGAGAGAAAATTTTAACAGATAGCGGGAAAGGGGTGAGAAAAGGGAAAAGCTGGAGGGGGGGACAAGGTGGGAGGGAAAGGGGGTCATAGGGGCAGGGTAAAAATTGACAACGGGAGAAGCCTGGACACTTTTTCCGTGCCCCGTCGGGTCAAGGGCTGCAGTAGATTAAGGAGGGTTTTGGGGGGGGGGGACGGGATGGGTATTTTTTGGGGGATTTTTATTTTATGTTTTTTTGCCAAATTTTAAATTTTTTTGCCCTTTAAAAGTGAGGGGCCAGGCCCCTTTCAGCAACAGGGGCCCAGTGCCCGGGAGCCTGAGCTTTGGGGCCTTAGGAGGGAGGGGAAAAAGGTTGTCAAAGAGGCGTTTTGGGTTTTTGGTAGTGTGGAAAATGAGGGAGGTGAAATATTTTTGTTTGGGGGCAGTGAAGGGCAGGGGGAAAAACCCCTTAGCATGAATTTGAAGTGAAGAAAGCCCTGCAGGTACTTTGACCCCCCTCCCACAGCCGCCCCAGAAAACCTGGAAAAATCGCTGGAGAAAACGAGTTTTGGGGGTTGTGTGCCAAGGTTTGCGGGCGTCGGGAACTCTGGGGTGGGGGTGTGTGAGGGGGTGGCCAAACAGGGTCCAGGGTTTTTAGTGAGAGTTTCATTGAAAAACGTTTGACAGCCGGGCCCTGGGACGGGAAAAGGAAAAGTTGGGGGGGCAGTGAGGACTGTATGGTGCCCTGTGATTTCTGATTTTAAAAGGGAGGGGGATTTTTTCGGGTATGGATGAGGGGCGGGTTTTTTTCCAAAAAAGGCCCTTAAAAATTATTGTTTAAGGGAAAGGGAAAATTTTTTGGGGTCAGAGAGAGCAAAAGGGAGAATTAGGGGAATTTTAAAAATTTGGGAAAAGGGATGACAAAGCCCCAAAATTCCCAGAGGGGTTTCCCACCCTTTTTGGGTTGGGAGCCCAAGTAAACGCAAGGGGCCATGAGGGTTTTTAATAAAAAACTGGAGGCAAAAGGAGACATGGGGTTCATAAAATTTGGGGATGTTTAAATCACCCATGATGAGAGTGGGCATTTCAAAAGAGAGGGAAATGTGGAGCCAGGCGGGAAAATGACCAGAAAATGGGGGGAGAGCCGGGGGGTCTGTAGACAAAATGCACCCCGATGGGAAAAGGGTGAAAGAGTCTGGGTGGGGGGCCTCAAAGGGGGGGAAAGTTAGGGAGGGGGCAGGGGGTGAAGGGCCTGATAATGCAAGGGGGGGGGGGAGGGGAATAAGCCAAATCCCCACCGGGCCTTTTTCTCGGTCTGGGGGTTTTGAGTGAAGGGGGTAGCCCACCATAGGGAAGCGGGAAGGGAAGCGGGGTCAGATTGGGTGGGGGCCATGTTTCTGGTGGGGGGCCACAAAGGTTTAGGGAGTTGGAAAAGAAAAAGGTTTTTGAACAGCAGTGGTTTTTTTTGCAGGGCGGGGTTTGGGGGGTTCCATAGAGCACACTTAAAAAAGGGGCCCAAAAAAGGCGTACAGGGGGATGGCAAAACCCGGGTTTGCCGGGTTTTTTATGGGAGCTGAGGAAAGGGGGTGGGATGACCCGTAAAGGAAAGGGGGGCCCGGGGGTTTGGGAGAAAATGTCCCCTGCAGCGAGAAAACAGGGAGAATGAAAAGAGACAGCAAAGGGTTTTGTGAATGAATATGAGCCGCGTTTTTTGCAAAATTTAAATGAGGAGCGGAGGGTTTGGGTTGTTTTTAAAAGGGGAAAATTTCGCGAAAAGGGGGGTTTAGAAAAATAGGGTGAGGGGAAAGGGGAGAGGGTTTATGTTTGGGTAAACTTTGGGCTTGGGGCAAGATTTGGGGGTAAGAAAGGGGGGCAGATGGGCTGCCCAAATTTGGGTAGTAAATAGCAAGCATGGTAAATAAGGAGTATGCAAAGAAGTGTAGCAAAATTACAAAAAGGCAAATCCCTTTTCCCTTTTTCTCACTTTTCCCGGGTCAAATTTAGGGAAATTCTGAGGTTGCCCCCTTAGAAAATTTTGGGACGTCAAATTTTTTTGGGCCCCCCAGAAACCTGGTCCACAGACCCCAGCTCTGCAACTTATACTCAACTAAGATTTAGTTAAAAAAATGAGCATTAGGGGATTTTAGGGGGCGTGAAACCCCGGGGGGGACCTTAAAAAAATAGCTCTGCACAGACAGAAAAATTTAAGGGGGGGTTTTCTGGGGGGTTGGGGGCTATAAAAAAAAAACACAGGGTAAATTATGGAAGACAAAGCTTGGGCGGGAAAAATCTAACAAAAAATGTTTCCCTTTAAACTAAGGGAGGGGACAGCTAGTGACAATAATGCGGGTGGGAAAGGGGTGAGACCCTTTTTGTTTTTTCAAGACAGGAAAGTAAACCCTTTAAAAATAAGAAACGCTAAGGGCCTATAATTTTGGTTTTTATACTTTAGACTTGTTTTTCCACCCAAAATTAAAAGTTTTAAACCCCCTTTAAAAATAAGCAAGACAAACAACAAAAAAAGCGGTTGGGAAAAGGGCTTTTAACTTTTTGTTCCCAGCCCGGAACCCTACCAATTTTAAAAAAAGGAGGAAAAACAGCTAACATATAATGGGTTTTTAAAGGGCTTAGGGCTTTTTGTTTCAAAAGGGCAGGACGGGACCATTTTTTAAAAAAGCAAGACAGCTTTTAAAATTTTAATTTCGGTGGGTGGCTGAACCTTTTTTTGTTTTCCACAACAGGGCGTACCCCTTTTTAAAATAACAAAAGACAATTAGACATATAATGGGGGGTTTGGGGTGGCTTTAGGGCTTGGTTTTTTCCCCAAAAACAGGACCTTTTCCATTTAAACTAAGGGAGAGACAAACAAAACCATATAATGCCGGGGGGAAAGGCGAGACTTGTTTTTTCCACAGACAGGGGTACCCTTTAAACAAACAGAGACAGCTAGACCCTATAATTTCGGTGGGATGGGCTGAGGGCTTGGTTTTTTCCAAAAACAGGAAAGGGGAACCATTTAAACCCAAGCAAAACCCGCTAGACATAAAATTTTTGGGGGGAACGCCAAAATTTGTTGTTTACAACAGGAAAAACCATTTTTTTTAAAATTAACAGAGACACTAGACATAAAAAAGCGGGGGGTTGGCTTTAGACTTTTTTCCCACAAAAGGGCGTTCCCCGAAAGAAAAGAAGAGAGGGGAGTCCCGATGATAATTTCGGACCCCCAAAGTTTTTCGTTAAATTTAAATTTTAGGGGTAATTTTGAAGGGTTGCCACTTCCCAAATTGCCCCTTAAAATTTGGCACGTCAAATTTGGCCCCCCGAACCCCGGGCCCCAGACCACAGCTCTGGGAAACCCATAAAAACCCCCTTTTTTGGCCTACACAGTTCCCTGACCTCAAACCCAAACCCCAAAACCTTAGGGGGATGTACCACGGTTTAAATTTTGGAGTTTCCTTTCGCCACATATTTTGGGAAACGACCTTTCGCTTAAATATGCAAAGGGGAAATTTTGCCCCATAATTACGGTAATTCCTTTCCTCATAGAGAATATGGATTATGTCCCCCCTCTACCCGTGCGTAAAAAAAACGATCGTTTTTGTTTCGCACCGGGAGATAAGTGACAAATTTTTAAATTTCTTAAAATGCAATAAAGCCCCCGGGGAGTAATGGGATGTCTATGGGCCTGGGCGGGGTGCCGGCCCCCCTTGCACCCCCGGGATATTCGCCCGAACAGCGGGAGCCCCAAGCCCAAAAAACGGGGTACTCGAACGGAAATGTAGGGGCCCGCAACACACCGAAAACCAAAACCCCCTTTTAAATTAAGAAAAACTTCAACCCTGTAGAAGAGTCAGACATGACCCTTTAAACTGATCCAGAGCCCGAAGGGGTTCAGACAGTGCGAAAGTCAAATTTTGGGTTTTTTTGGTGCAAAAAGTAACCCAAAGCAAATTACATCTGCCCAAAAAAAGCAATGCTAATACTAAATAATGTATGTATTTAAAAAAGGGGAATATGAAAATTTTCTAAAAAAATGGAAAGGGTTTGCCCCCCCTGTTCAAAGCTTTTTAAGTGGGGGTGGGAGATATGGAACCTGAAAGTCCCCAAAAATTCAAAATATTGTTAAACCAAAATTTTTCTTTTCAGTTACCCCGTTCTAAAACCCAAAAAGGGTTGATCATTGTACCAAAAAGGGGATAAAAAATCCCGATTTTAACCCATTTTTTCTCATATAGATGGAGTTCCCCCTTTCCATGAAAAATTTAGGGGTTTGGAGGGTTTTGGGTTTTAAACCCACTCCAAAAGGCATGCCAATAAAAAAGCAACTCAACCGCAATAAACAAGCCCCTAACATTTCCCGGGGCCGGGGCTGGGTTTTTGGAGGGGAAGGGAAAATTGGCCCGGGGCCCCCTTTCCCCGTCCCTGCCAACCACAGAACCCGCTTTACTGGGTGACCGAAGCGCCGAAAACCCCCTAAAACCCGGGGAGCCGGAAAGGCTTTCCTGGACCCCCCCTGGCATCTTTTCCCCAAAAGGAAAAATCTCTCCGGGAGCACACCGGGGGCCCGGGGAAATCCCCCTACACCCCCCGGGGGCTGGAATCCAAAATTTTTGCCGGCACAAAACGCATAAACCCCCATGTAAAAAGCAGCAGACACGGGGGATCAGCGCAAAACCCAAAAGGGGGCATCAGGGGAAACACAGGAAATGGGAAGGGATTACCTCCCCCCGTTCCCAGCTTTCATTCAGAAGGGGACTGTAACTACCACCATAGATTACAAGCTGCTGGCGATAGAGGTGGCCAGGCAAATTGCACCGGAGCTACAAGCAGCCCTTGAATCCACCGTGCAGGCCTCACTGCTTAAAATCCAATACAATATGCAAGCGCACACCTCTCAAATAGCAGAGCTAGAATTGAGGGTTAATTACCTGGAAACTGATAACAGCACCCTCCAAGCCAGGCTTAAGCTCTGTGCGCAGGCACAGCTAACGCAGCAAAACCGCATAGAAGATTTAGAGAAGCACTCCAGAAGGAGAAATCTCAGAATGGTGGGCCTGCCTGAAACCTTCAAACAGAGAGATCTCCAAGACCTCTGCCAGGAAAACCTACCGAGGGCGCTGGGTATCCGTTATCCCTGCTGCATTGAACGGGCCCATAGAATAGGCCAAGAAGAAAGCCGTACGCAACCTCAGGGGCCCCACACCAAGCAGAGATACCACAGAGTTATCATGAAATTTCTGGATTACAATGACAAGGTGGAAGTTTTAAGGGCATACCGAAAAATGGGCCCCCCTCTACTCCTCGGACAGCACAAAGTGCTTCTCTTTGAAGATTTCTCTATAGATATATCGCAGAGGCGGAAGGGCCTTCAGTAAGCTTTGTACAGTGCTGTTCCAGCGTAAGGTATGCTGTCAGCTTTTGTACCCGGCCACGTTAAAGGTCTTGGATCCGAATGGGCCGCCCAGAATTTTCACCTCGCCTGCTCAAGCGGAGAAAGAACTTGCTGGTCTCCTCAGCACTCGACCGTGCATGGATTCTCCTCGCTCCACACGCATAGAAGAAGATCCACGACCTGACACCCCAGCTGGGAACCGGAGACAGAGAGAGGTCCTGTGGTCCTGAGCATCCTCTCCCCCGCCTTCTGTCCCTGGTCCGAAGGAGTGTCGCCCACCAAAGCGTGAAACACAGACAGACTCAGATCATGATTGACTGACCCGGGACGTGAGGAGGGGTACTTCTCTTAAGGTCTTTTTCTTTCTGAGATGAGAAAACGGGACGAGTCCCACTGGGGAGACATCGTCCGAATCTTTGGTCAAAGGATTGCTTTGGTTGTTTATACATTTCTTTATTTCTTATATCTTACATGTTTTCGTCTGTTCACTTAGGCTGATGGTGCATGGGTCACAGAGTAGGCGCTGCACAGTGAAAACTGGACATATGGCTGGTGGGAGGTGGATGTTTTGTAGATTTAGCTGCCTCGGTCAGAAAAAAGGAGGTCCCTTTAACGCACCAAGGAGGGTTAGCGTTCTCAACCTCCCTCCTTCTAGCGTTGCTTATTTTAGCGACAGGTGGCGCAAACATATTCTGCTTACTTTGTTTACTATGTTTCTGTGTTTTTTGATGATTCTGTTTGTCCTGCTTCGGCGTGCTTCCCCTTGTCTCCCCTCCTTCACCGGGTTTTCCCAGTGGAGGGGATGGAAGCCAGCCTGATTTTCTTTCCATCTTAAAAAAGAGAGGTCCCCTGCGGGTCAGTTTACATTGTCGGTAGCATCATTATGCAAGTAATATCGTGGAACATAAAGGGGCTCCGCTCCCAAAATAAGAGGATGAAAGTTATCAGACATCTAAAACGACTTCGTCCTGATGTCGCGCTTCTTTAGGAAACCCACCTGCAGGAGGGAGACATCAGAAGGATGGAAAAATTGTGGGTGGGACATGCGTTTGGGTCACCCGCGATAAATGGCAAAGCTGGAGTGGTTACTCTGGTACATAAAAATTTCTTTGCTGACATAATTTCCCATGAGCATGACGGAGAGGGAAGACTCTCACATTTAGTGATAAGATGGGGAGGAAAAGAAATTAGTCTTTTCAATATTTATGGCCCCAATGGTCAGAGTGGTCCCTTTTTTGGGAAACTAGGGCAAATAATACAGTAAGATAGAAGTGTGGGCCAAATTGTAGGGGGAGATATGAATCTTGTTGTGGACTCCTTGGAAGATAGGAGGAAGGAAGGTGCCGCACGAACACCCACCTTATACCCTCAGAGGAGAGAGAACAGAGCCTTGACACATTTGCTAGAGACGACCGGGCTGACTGATTGCTGGAGGAGGAGAAACCCGGACAGTAGGGATTTCACGTACTTCTCTCCTGTCCACCAATCGTGGTCTAGATTGAACTATCTCCTCGTATCGGATAATTTGTGCAATCGGGTAGAGGATGCTCAGATCTTAGACATGCTTCTCTCCGATCAGTCCCCTATCACACTATATGTAGCAGAGGAGTCCCCTAAAGGGACAGACTTTATTTGGAAATTACCCCCTTATCTGGCTCAGACAGAATATTTTAGGGACATGATCAAGGGTAGGTGGCTGGAATTTGAGAGAGACAATCAGGCCCATCGTTCTGACCCATCCCTTTTCTGGGCATCATTCAAAGCGGTCCTGCGAGGTAAAATCATAGCACATACTAGCTTATACAAACGCTTCAGAGGGTGTGAGATTGGCGTTTAAAGCTTTTCAGCTTAGTGGCTCGACTGAGGATAGGGCAAAATGGGAAGTGGCGAAAAGGGACTACGATATTTGGGCGTAAAGGAAGGAAGAATCACATCGATCTCAGGTTCAGTCGACTCTGTTCAGGTTTGGGAACAAGTCTGGAAGGATCCTTTCCAGACTGCTCCGGGGACAATATAGGCCCTCACACATTACGGTCATCAAGATGCCTAATGAAGAGGTCACTACAGATCCGGCAAAAATTAACACGACCTTGGGTCAATACTATGCCTCCCTCTACTCTGCCAGCCCCTATGACAGGGAAGAGGAAAGCAAACGCTTCCTCTCTAAATTGAAACTTCCTCCTTCGGATATGCAAAAGTAACTTCTGAACTCTGAGATTTCGGAGGAGGAAGTAGGAAAAGCTATACGACAGTTGAAACTTGGGAAGGCACCTGGCCCGGATTGGTTTTCTGGGGAAATGTTTAAAACACTCATCGATCAGGTCACCCCGACCCTCACGCAGTACTTTAATCACATTTTACAGGACGGAGAGGTCAGCCCAGAGTCGAAAACAGCTTTTATTAAGGTTGTACCGAAAAAAGGGAAAGACCCTCTTCTTCCGGCCTTGTATAGGCCTATTTCGCTCATAGATGTAGACCAAAAGTTGCTCTCGAAAATTATGGCTGATCGTCTAGCGGACCTGATGCCGCACCTAGTAGGTCCCTCACAGAGAGGTTTTATTAAGGGAAGGGCTGTGGTGGGAAATGTCCGGAAGGTGTTGGCAGTCAAGGATAGGATCAAGCATAGCCCTATCCCCGGAGAACGCCCGGTCTTGGTGGCCTTAGATGCCGAAAAGGCATTCGATAATGTCCGTTGGAGTGGCTCTGGTTGGTCCCAGACGCGATAGGAATCTCGGGTGCTGTTCGGACTTTCCTTAGGGCAATTTATTCTAACCCAGAGGCGCGTGTGCATACCCCGGGCTTTATTTCTTCCCCCATTCACCTCCAAAAGGGTACCAGGCAAGGATGCCCATTGTCACCCCTTCTTTTTGACTTGGCCCTGGAGCCACTGGCAAAGTATTTGGAAGACTCAGACCTTTTTGCGGGAATCAGTTAGGGTCGCAGGAGATCAAGACTGCTCTCTTTGCAGACGACTTGATCCTGTTCATGTCAGACCCCTTAGCTAACCTCCCACGAGTTTTTGAGGCTCTCAGGGCATTGGTTTGCTTGTCTGGATATAAAATAAAAAACTTCCAAGAGTGAGTACTAAGCTGGGCACGAACTTTCCAAAGACGGATTGGAGTGCGGGTGTAGATTTGACGATTGCATCAAACCACATATCCTACCTAGGAATACATATAGGCAGGACCCCAGACACCATCAATAGGTTAAACTTTCCCCCGATTTTCACTAAGATTTTGCAGGAGCTTACTCGCTGGAATTCTCTGCCCCTTTCCATGATGGGGAGATGCCATGCTTTGAAAATTGTCACTTTTCCCAAACTCCTGTATCCCTTACAGACCCTTCCTTTCCTCCTAAGACATTCCGACATAAAAAGGATCAACTCGCTGTTCACGAAATTCATATGGGCTGGGAAAAAACCTTGTATAGCTCTTAAAAAACTTATGTTGCCGACCTCAAAAGGAGGCTTAAATTTGCTAGACATCAGGGGATACAACTTAGTGTGTCTGGCACGGCATGTGGTGGACTGGTTAGAAAATCTCAGTAGATACTCAAATGGGGGAATGAGAGGGTTAAAGCCGCCCATGGAACCCCATGGCCCCCTTTTTTTACCCCAAATCCCAAAAAATTCCACCCCTGCAAGTCGTCATTTATTCAGGGACACGATTTGGTTTGGAAGGGGAATCGGAACTTTGGGGGCTCTCCTATAGGTTTCCAGAGGTTTGCCGCTTTGGGACCCCCTGTTTTTCCCCCCTGGGAAATATAATCCAATGTTGAAAAATGGAGAGATAAAAGGTTGGGAAGGGGGGACAAAATTACATATTTTTTAACGATGGGCTTATGCCCCAAGATGGTCTAAATTCCTCTTCCCCACTTGCAGACTGGCCGCCTTCAATTATATTACTTTCTTTTCTCTAGTTGGGGTCAAAAAGAGAAATCCCCCAAATGTTAGATGTTTTTATAGCATGAATGAGATTTTTTGTCTTGGGAATTTAGGGGAGTCATGAGGGACTGGATCTCGAGCGTACAAAATCACACTCTTTTGGGGTTTTGGGGCACCCGCCTGAAAAAAGAGCATTCTCGATAAGATCTTAAAAAGGGCAGTAGCATTTAAAAAAAGCACATAATGTTGCAAACTGGAGAGAGCCAATTTTAAAATTGTGCTACGCCATTTATGGTTTCAATCTGCCTGTCACTCAAAAAATTTCCCCGACAGAATGCAAAATTTTCCCCCAATTTAACATTATAAGTCTGACCTCTGGGATGGCCTTGAGAATTTCAGCATGTACAGAGTTTTTTTGGGGCACTTTATCAACATTCTAGAAATTTATAATATTATTCTAGAAAAAATCAAAATTCTCATTTTTCTTTGTACAACCTCCGACTAGAGGGAGGAAAAAAATTTCCAAAGGGGGACCCAGACATCCCCTGCAATTTATTCATAAGCAATCCTTTTTTCAAACGCTGTCTGTTTCTCTTGGGATCAAACCTCCCTTACCCACATTTCCATGATCACGGATCAAATGACTTGAAACCTGGCTGGAAAACTAAAAAGGAGGGGTCCAAGGAAGTACGAAGCAGGTTTTTTAAAAACGTTGGCGCTTTTTTTTATTAACCCATTAAAGACAAGGAATTTAAGATTCTTTGAAAACGTTCCATATACAGGCTAGTATTGCAGAGAGGGGATTTGGTGGTTCCCCGGGCAGGCGGAAATTTACTAGATTTGGACTGGCCAGGGGGCCGGGGAAGGACAAGTATGTCCCCATCCCTTTTTTTTTTTCTAGTCCACAAAAGGGGGGAAACCCACGCACAAAAAATAGTTTTTTTTTTTTTTTTTTTCTTTTCCTGTTCATTTTCCTTGTTTTTAAAACCCTTTTTTGCTTTGTCGATTTACGGAGATATGCTTTAGTGACAATAGACAACGCCTTGGTCACATATACTTGTTTTATTGATCGGGCCCCATAAATTATAAAAATGTACAGTGAGAGATTTTTTTTACACTAACGATTGTCTTTTTTTTTTGTGTAAAAATATGACATTGTCCTCACTTTGATTGGATGTTTGCCTTTTCTACATCTTGTATTCCTGTAAAAATTTCTCTTCTTTTTCTTTAAAAAACCCAATAAACATATGTTTATAAAAAAACAAGCCCTTACACATCTCCGTACACAGAAAAAAAAGTTATGGCTCTCAGACTTTGGCAATGCAAAAACTGTTTTTCCTTTTTTTAATAAAAGTGTTTTTATTGTGTAAAAGCGTAATGCAAAAACTACTGGTCATTTATACCGCACGGACCACTGTAAAAATAAAAAAAAAACTACCAGGAATTTCTGTATTTTTTTCAAAACGCCTCACAAAAATTTTTAAAAAAATAAATATCAAAGCATCATATGCCCCCCATAAGATAGCAATAAAAACTCAACTACCCCCGCAATAAAAAAGCCCAAACAGAAAAAAAAAATTTTTTATGGCGGCAGGACAACATAAAAACGCAAGTTTTTATAGACAATTTTCTTTTGTGAAAAAATAATAAAACCAAAAAAATAATATTAAAAATTTTATAGCATTGCAATTTTACTGACCTCCAAATTTTAAAAGTTACCGTCATTTATCCCCAACGAACGCTGTAAAATTGAAACCCAAAAAACAATGGGGAATGCATTTTTTCCACCCATTTTTCAGGGCCCCAAATTTTCGAAAAAAAACTATTAACACTTGCGCCTGAATGCACAATAACCCATAATAGTCCAGAGGGTTTTTGAATCCAAAATGGGGAAAATTTTCGGGAAAGGGTTTCACCGTTCGGTTTTTTGTAGGCTTTGCAAGCAACAAAAAAACCACAAAATCTAGTTCCAAAACCCAAATAATGCCCCCCCCATGTAACCCCTTCCTTGCCCCAAAAGTTTGCCCCCACATATTTAGGTCGGCGAACTTGGAAGAAATTGCTAACAAAATTTGGGGGCTTTTTTTTCCCAGGATTTTTGTAAAAAAAAACCTTTTCGCTAAATCAAATTGTTGGAAAAAAATTTCTTTTTTTCCACCCTAATCTAAAAAAAAATGTTAAACATCTGTGGGCTTGATATACCCACACCCCTGGATATATTTTTTAAGGGTGTAATTTCCAATATCGTCTTTTGGGGGTTTTTTTAATTTTAGCACCTGCCCCAAAACAAATGGCCCAAATGAAATCGTATTAAAAATGAACCCCAGAGTCCGGTAACTGCTCCTCAAAATTCGGGGTTTGTTGACCAAAATAGCCACTAGGGGCCCAAAGGGGAATCTTTGAAAAGGCAATCGGAGAAAAAATTTAAATTTTTTCCCCAGTCTACCATTTTTTCTTGGGAAAATTTGGGAAAAAATTTAAAACTGAAAAAAAAAAGTGAAATTTTAAAAATTTGCTTTAATTCCCCCTGTGAAATAAAAAAGGTTTAAAAAACTTCCTAAATCTTTTTTTAAAAAATTTAACATGTATTTTCTTACATTAAGTCATTTAGTGGGTATTTAAACAACAAGGGCAATCAAAGCATGTCCAACGGACGGGTCCTTAAAAAAAAGGGGCAATTCAAATTTTTTCTGGAAAATGTAAAATTACACTAAATTGCTAACCCCCCCTAATGTAATAAAAAAGACATTTAAAAAAGGGCCCCTAACCTAATAGACATATGGTAGATGCCTTTTAAATTTTTTTTAAAGGAAAATAACTAGTATTTTAACATCAAAAATTTTTCGGAAGTTTGAAAAGGGTCTTTTTTTCAAAATACTTTGTATTTTTCAAAAAAAAAACAAGGACTTTTTGGACCAAAATGTCTTACTAACTTAAAGCACAAGTTCACAAAAAACCCTTTCTTTGAAATCACAGGATGGGAAAAAGGTAAAAAGTTATTCTCCCATAAAGTTTAAAAAATGGGCTCTGTCAGGAAGGCCAAAACTGTCTGCGGCGGTAAGAGGTTAAAAACGATCAAAAGCCTTGTTCCCCCAAAATGATACCAATAAAAACATCAACAAAAACAAGCCACTACACGGCTCTGTACACAGAAAAAAAAGTTATGGCTCTCAGGTTTTTATTGTTTTAAAACCCAGTAAAAAAAAAAAATTTTTCGCTGTAACATACGACCTGATGAATTTACCGCACATGACCACCGTAAAAAATATCAGGTTCTGTATTTTTTTCAAAAAACCCCACAAAAAACCTTGCAAAATGAACAGTTATATGAACCCCGTGGTACCAAAAAAAAATTCAACTCATCCCGCACAAAATAAGCCCTTAATCAGCTCCATATACAGAAAATTAAAAAAAGTTACGGCTGTCAAACTATGACGACATAAAAACGCAATTTTTTGTAAACACATTTTTTTTTGGTAAAATTAAAAAAACATACAAAACTATATAAAATTTATATCATTGTAATTGTACCGACCCAAATAGTAAAGTTATTTTTTTTTTTATACCGCATGGCAAACGCTAAAAATTAAGCCCAAAACAAAAATTTTGGAACAGCATTCCTACCCCAACCCCATTTTCCCCAGGGCTAAAATGCTAAAAAACTAGGGAACCCCCTTCCCCCAAAAATGCCAAAATACACTTCAGATGAATTCATGAGAGGTGTTGAACCCAAAAGGGGGTACTTCTGGAAGGTTTCCACCTATTCGGGTATTTAAAGGGGGCTTTAAAAAGGGACATGCCCCACCAAAATCTGCCTTCCAGAAGCCAAATAGCGCTTTCTTCTTTGTACGCCCTGCCATGCTCCCAAACAGCAAGGTATTGCCGAACAAGGCATTGCCGAACTTGGAAGAAATTGCATAAAAAATTTGGGGTGCTTCTTTTCCAGGATTCCTAGTAAAAATTGCAGATTGTTGTAAAACATTTTTTTTTCATTTTCACAGCTTAGAGGGGTTTTGCCAGGACACGAGTTACTTACCTCCTTATCAGCACAGAAAAAAAAAATAAATCAGCCGACTCATGAACGCGCAGGGGGTAGAGGGAGGGGTTTGCAAAGTGAGGAAAAAAGGGAGCGCCCCAAAAACGTAACCAAAAAATAACTTTTTACAACAGGCATTAACTACGCAAAACAAAGGCTTATACACCTTTTCTCCCCAGCCCTTAAAGCTCATTCATTTTCCTTGTCATCAGATAAGTGTTTTCAGCAAGCACGGCCTTCAGCCCTCGGGTTTTGCTAATCAAACCCTTTCGGGTAACTAGGGGACTAGAACTGCTGTAGTCACCAAGCTTCACTTTTTGAATCACTAAAATTTAGAAAATTTTTTAAATACCCATTTGGAGGTCCCACTAAACATTAATCGGGAAAAACCCCTTTAATGCTAAAAAGATTGTGAAAAACTGGGGGCCCGAAAAACTCACTGCACCACGGGATACATTCCTTAAAGGGGTTAAATTTTTCCATATTGGGTTTTTTAAAGGGGTTTTATGAAGTTTTAGCACCTGAGGGTGTCCGCAAACTTGGAATGCACCTAAAGAAAATCATAATGAAAATGATGAGACCCAAAGTCCATTAAGTGTTCTTTCCTTCTGGATTGGGTTGGGTAAAAACGCGGTTAGGGTCACATATGGGATATCTCCAGAAACAGCAGAATTGAAGGAAGTGATGTTGAGTTTCCCTGATCACATCTTCCCGGTTCCGTGAATACTATAAAAAAAAAAAATCGCAAAAATAAAATTTTAAAATTTTACCAAGGGTCAATCATTTTCGAAATTCTGTTTAAAAAAAACTTTAAGGGGTGTAGCTTCTTTGATGGGGTATATTGGGGGGCATCAATAACAGGCCCCTCAAAACCAAGTCAAAAACGGACTGGTCCCTAACACACTGTGTTGAAAATGTCTGAAAAAAGTAAAAATTATACAAGCCCCCTAAAGTCGAAAAAAAAAAAAACTTTTAAACATGATGCCAACCCACAGTAGACAAAGCTCTAACTCCTCAATTTCCCTAACTCCTGACTCTGACTTCCATTTCCTCATACATGTTTAAGTGATAGCTTTACTGTAGTAAAATGTTTTTTATAACCTTATGATACAATGATTCAAGCTATATAGGTAGAACATACACTGACAAGCAAAATGGTAACAATGTTTTGATCTTTTGACTTTCAGGCTCTATATCTTACCATCTGCTACAGCTTTGTACATGAGACTACCATTATTTTATAGACAATCATCTTACCTATCGTATACATAAGTTTGACTTGCAAATATTTAGCATCTGCTTAGTTCTGCAGATTCTTGTCATGTAACTGCATTGTTAATGTTTTGCTCCTAAAAATCAAAATGTTAATTTTTATCATTTTGTTAGTAGTTGGTAAATCTACCTTTGGCTTTCAGCACTGCCTGAAGCCTTTTGGGCTTTTGATCAGATTCCTGCATGTGTTGACCAAAATCTGATCCTAGGTCTCTTCTACACGTTCCCAATGTTGGTGCATACTGGACTTGGCTATGAATACAGCTTTTTCTCTACCCACAAGTGTTTGATAGGATTGAGGTCTGGGACAAACCAGAAACTCTACTTCATTGTCATTGAACCATTCCTTCTCCAACCTTGACGTCTACTTCGGGTCGTTGCCTGCTGGAACACTATGTCGTCCTTTTCATACTCATATTACTCGAGTGTATGAAGGAACCCATCTTGTAGGACACTCACATATAGCTTAGCATTGAGATCAACATTGATCCTGGTCAAGTATCCAACATTTTTAGCTGTGAAACAACCCCATATCAACAGGCTTCCTCCACCGAACTTGACAGTGTCTTCAATTTCTCAATCCGTGAGCCCCATTTCTTCCAAATCCATTTGCCTCCATTAGAACCCGATCTTTTATATCATTGCTCCAAATCGCCCATTTTTCGTGCTTTTTTGCAAACTCAAGCCAACGCTTCTGATGATGAGATTGAATTTGATTCTTCTTCACCTTTTTCGGGCCACCATTACAGACTTGTGTAATGCGTGTTGCCCGGTGCTTGCAAGGACATCTATGATCTCACTCTTACAAACCATACGTGCCAACTTCACTGCCGTGTCTGTCACGTTAGGATTGATAGACCTTGTGATGATCTGACTTGTTGACTGATATTTTGCCTGGGCATCAACCTCTTGGCTTTTGAATGGATGGACTTCATTTCATATTCTCCCAGCTGTCATGGCCTCTCATGATGCAGTTTGGAATTTTCTTGGCCTAGAGACTATCAATGAGCTGGATGATGCTGTTGGGAAATCTTCATGGCTGCTCGAAGACGTGGCCTTTCACTTGGGAATCAGCCTAATAACAATGAGCTATTAGGGAATGTGAAAACAGGTTGTAATTTGCAGTATACATGAAGAAAAAGATTGCCCCACTACATAGCTGCCGGATGTTAGCTGCTAGTTGCAGCTAACAGTCGGCGGTTACAGCGCGGAATGGTGCCGGCGCCATCCCGCACTGTTCAACCCCTTAGATGTCTAAATTAATGAGAAACGGGGCCGTGCACCATTCCTTACTTCAATTGGGGCACCCAAGTCGGGCTCTCAATCAGTTAACATGGGAGCTGGAAGCCTTATGAAGTCTTCCATTGTGGCCAAGTTTTCTGTTTTACTATTTCCTGTCCCAGGCAGGAAATATTAAATCTGTCATCTTGGTACAACCCTTAAAAGCATTTTTTTTTACAAGATTTGGCGTATAAATTTTGTGCCCCATGGTGAAGTCCCAGGGGGGCT